>CABHPP010124855.1:6316-46012 GCA_902168425.1 Peromyscus attwateri | reverse complement strand
ACAACAAGCATTTCACAGCCCTGCTCTATATTCTTTGGCTCTTACATTCTTTCTGATTCCTCCCGGATGTTTCCTGAGCCTCAATGGGGCAGTGGTGTCGGGGAAGGGAGCTGATAAAAAATGTCCCACTTAGGGATGAACACTCATTTGTGACTTATTCTCAGCACTTTTTGAAATTATGGTCTCTACATTAACTGCCCCCCATGCAAAAAAAAAAAAAAAAAAAAAAAAAAAAAAAGCCTCTCCCCCATGGTTGGGAGCCACCTAGGTCTGTGGATAAAAACGCAAATATTTCGAAGGCAGTTGGACAACAGGAGCATTTAGCAAAGCAAGGGAAGCTTCCACACCATGTGGGCCAGCACCGTGTTGTGAGCCTCTGGCTGGAGAGCAGCCAAGGAGGCTAGGGTCGTGTGCAGAGCAAAGAGCTGAGACGGAGAAGGCAGGGAGTGGAAGGACAGGGCAGCTGCCAATGGGTGAGCTCCCAGGCTGCACCTTCCCGATCCTGTCTTGTGTCATTGTTTTCTAGGCTGATTATGCTCTGCAAATGTGATTGGCTCTCTGTATCCCTGGCTTATCCACCCATGGATGCAAACAACAACAGAAGGGAAAATATTGAGGAAAAAAAAAATTGCATCTGAACTGAATATCAGACTTGATTTTTCTTATCTGCTTTCCCTAAGCAATATGGTTCAGCCTCATTTACATAGCCTTTACATAGTATTAGATATGTCCATCATCCAGGGGCAATTTCACATATCTAGGAGGATGTACATATGTTCTATGCAAATAGTATGCTATTATAAGAGGGACTTTGTCCTCCATGGAGGTGGAGACACCTGGCACTCCTCCCTCGTCAGGATTCTGAGGGGTGCATGCACATAAGCACCGTGTTCCTCCCTGGTCCTCCTCAGAAGCGGCAGATGGATGCTGGGGTGACCATTGAGATTTGGTTCCCTGAGACAAAGCAGTAGGGGATAGGATAGGTTAGGGCTGGAGCTGATTCAACGGGGAACAAGACCACAGCAATTCACAGTGTCAAAATTCAAAATCATACTTAACCCTCACTATGTTAGAGGTCCAAAGCAAAGTAGACTCTCCTCAGAGCCACCACGCCTGGCCAGGGGCCAGGAAATTCATTTGCTTTTTATAGAATTGTTTTCCATGGTGTTTTTCTTCCGCTCTTCCTTCCTTTCTTCCTTATTTCCTCCCTCCCTCCTTCCTTCCCCCCTCCTTCTTCTTCCCTCTCTCCCTCCCTCCCTTCCTTCCCCCTTTTAATTTTCTTCATTTTTCCATGTGGTGCTGGTGATGGAACCCAGGGCCTCACACATGCTCTAACCACTGATTTTTCACCCTAGCCTTCTACCCCTGTATCAAGTGAAATTTAGTTTTAAACGACTTACCTTAAATTTACTTAAAGATGTTTCCTTCTTTCATAGAAATAAAAAAATAACAGATAATGACCAGAAAATGACCATCTTTCTAGGGTGGGCGGTTCTCATTCATACCTCATATTACTGCAAAGAGAAGGTTGTTTTTGCTTGGTAATTACTGGCCCTGTCGGCTTCCGGAGTCTGGATGCAAATCTTTCTCTATCTCTCTCTCTCTGCTGAGAGACTCAATGCTTCATTTAAAGAAAAAAAAGAAAGAAAAGAAAGAAAGTCCTTATTCAGGTTTCCTTCAAAAGAGGAAATAATACACACCTTTCATTTCATGTTGCTGCAAGATGGGTGTTCATTTTGAGGACTGTTGGCTCTGCACACGGCACTACCCTCCCATTTCCAGCCCCCTGGGTGCCTATTTTTGGACAGACTTCTTTTAAACCAACGATTCTCCCAGACATTTTAGCCCACCCCCCACCCCATTAGAAACGGTCATTTCCTCCTTGTGTTTGCTGAGCGCTCTGCTGCTCCTAAGACTGACATCAGTTTGTGCAAACGTGAAGCCATGTTTTGTGGGTTCTAAGTCAAAGCTCCATGTGTGTGTCAGCGTGGAAACTGCACAGGCAGACAGGAATGAGCAGCTCTCGTACTGTACAAGGCATCTGACTCCCCCCCTCTACCAGCCATCAGGCTTTCACACCAGGTCTTTTGGAAATGTGCACTGGGACTCTTTGGAAGGGACTTTTCTGGATGGAAAATAAAATGATAGGACATGCACATTTATCCAAACTAACCAGGAAACTGCTCTAGGAAGCATCGTTTTCTTCCTTCCTTACAAGTATATCATGGCCATAGTAGTGCAAACAGTACTCTGAAAACATGAGAAGGACGGGCTTCCTTATGAGAGCCCACAGAAAAATCTAGAAAATACTGCAGTACTCAACATGCTAGATAGGGGTATGAGGTGGAGGGCAAAGGAATTCAGGCCCCACTTAGTGGCTCAAGACTCTTCTTTCAGCTACTTGAGAGGCTGAGGCAGGAGGATTACATGTTCAAGGCCAGCCCAGGTAACTTAGTGAGATCTTGTCTCAAAATACAAAGTGGAGAATGGGTGTGTACGTTCATGTGTGTGCAAGGACAGTGTACACCGTGTGATGTGTGTTTGCAGAGGCCAGAGGACAAAATCAACTGTGCCTCCTTAGACAAACTGCCTGGAGCTTGCTGAGCAGGCCAGGCTGGCTGGCCAATGAGCTCGCCTCCACAGAGACAAGCACGGGTTACAATGCCTGGATTTTTAAATGTGAGTTCTGGGGATTGAACTCAAGTTCTCATGCTTGCAAGGCAAACACTTTATTTATTTATTTATTTATTTATTTATTTATTTATCTATCTATCTATCTATCTATTTATTTATTTATTTATTTATTTATCTTTTTATTTTTGAGCTGTCTCCCAGGATCCTAACTGGAGTTTAAGAAATTCCATCCGGGCTTCAGAGAGACTGGCCTACCTAAGGTCTCATCTGAGTCAGACACTGAAACTAGGTCCCCTTAACCTCTGTCTCAGAGCTTTGCCGACCCTACACCAGAGTGGCTGATACCATTCAAGAGTCTGAGGAATTAACAGACACAAGTAATCCTCTGCCTTGGTCAGACCCCAGGGTCCTTTGCATACCAAGCATCTGTCTGCATGATAGACTGTGTGTAAAGTCCCTGAGCTACTGGCATCTTCCTTAGGCTATGATGGGAACGTGGGTCCTATGGAGTCTCCATTTCCCATAAACCCAACACTCACGATATACCCACCAATGTTGCAGCTAGCCGGGGGTTGGTTTGTGAGTGTCTGTGGTGAAATTTAAAGAAGCAGCATTCTGAGCATGGTCATGGCTGTGGAGAATAGTCACCAGGCTGATAGTCTCCAGATCTGAGGTGGGGGGTGGGGGGGAGCAGTGTTGAAAAGCAGGAGAACAGGTACAGAAGATTTGAAACGAGACTACAGTCTGTACCAGGAATAGATGTATCAATAGAATGCCTGACTAAATGAAGCTCAGGGTTCCTGATTCACAAGGCCAACAAATGTCTTCTCTGGGGAGAAATAAGGCTCTCCTCTCATAACACCAGCACATGCACACAGGCCAGGACTCAAAATATGCATGCCTTAGGGAATCCACTGAGACCTCTCAAGACATACTGACTTGGACAAAGCTTTCTCCATAGGAGCAGGAGTAGCAGCCATCTTGGGCTCTTGCATTACTATGAATCATTACTAGCTGTTAAACAAGCCCACAATCTTTGCATGGGTCTTTATTTACAAATGATATGCCCGTGCCACCATTGAGACAACTGTAGAATGTGCATTATAAAATACACACACCCCAAAATTGAAAAGCTTCAAATACAAGTTCTAGTGTGTTTCCCCACCATTCCATGGGCTTCCCGTTTTGAATCAGATAACTCTCACAAGACTCTGCCTCTCCTCCTGAACGTCCATTTCTTCATCCAGAATGCTATTCCAGTCATTCTAGAAGGCATCCAAGGGGATCCAAGTTTTCTGGACCACTAGACCCTCTCCAATGGGTCACCTTCAAAGAGGGACTAAAATGAAGACAGGCCCGGGAAGATAGGTGCCGAGGGGAAGGCTTTGCATCCAGCCATCGGTTCCTACCCTGTCACAGTTCGCCACCAGTGTCGACGAGGGCCATGTTTTAACATCTTGGCGTCCCACCTGTAAAGTAAGGAGATGGTCCGACCTCTGTACACTTGTCAGAAGGCTGGAGATAGAACATATGAGGTGGGAGACACCCGGAAGAAGGCAAGAAGTAATGGGCAATTGTGGAAACTGCCATGGATGTGAAGGTGGGGAGCCGCCTCTGTTAGCTTCAGAAGGTGGCTTTGTGGTGTTTCCTGGAACCAGGCACCTGTGAAGGAGAAAACAGCTTGCTTTCAACCCGTGGCGAGCTTAGTGCCCCTCAAAGAGCGATGAACGTAAAGCCATTTAAACTAAGCGTAGGGCAACAAGCATTTCTTGAGTGCCTACTATGTGTGAGGAAAATGCACGTATAGCATTGAACCCTTCAAATGACCCAGGAACTGTGTTCTAATGATAGCCAGTCTCATGCAGAAGCAAGAGAAATCGCCTGGGGTCAGGCTTCAGGGACATGTCAGCCAAGTCCAAACAGAAGCATTCAGGCAGGCTACAGAGCCCAGTGTCTGCCTGCAGATGGTACACTATTGGTGGGGGGGGGGGGGGGGAGCTGGGAATGTGACTCAGTTAATAAAGTGCTTGCCTAGCATACACGAAGCTCTGAATTTGAGTTCCAGCACTGTCTAAACTGGGCATGGCAGTTCACGCCCATAGTCCTGGGACTTCGGAGCTGGAGGCAGTAGGATCTTCTGCTCATGGCCCACCTGGGCTACATGAGAAACCTGTCTAAAAAAACCAAAACCAAAACCAAACCAAACAAAAAGATCACTTATATGATACTCAAGGGAGTCTAGCCTTTCAGAGCAAAAGGCTCGCCAATGCCCCTGGATCGTGAGTGGCAGGAGGGGTGGTTCTATGTCAGGATACTGCCCACCGTCCTGGGCTGTTTGGGTGTCCCTGGAGGAGGCGGTCAGTGGTCTCTCGTTCTCACTGTGGGTGGTCCTGCTTCCTTTCTCACTGTACTCCTTTCCAGGCCCCTCCTCATCACAGCTGCCCATGGAAGAAGACCTTCAGACTTCCCCCACCGGGGGCCATCTGTCCGTACTTCCCCAAGCCTGAGTGCCCATCCCGGCCATCTTAGCATGCTGGGGACAGGCAACTCTTCAGTCTTCTACAGCAGTCTGTGGCTTTCATTCGTCAGACTTGAGATCCCTCAGGTGTAGAGGGAGGTGACATTTTGGACATCTCTGTGACCAAGAAGATGTCGAATACGGGTGCTTTCGGGTTTATTTCCTGTGTCTTTTGGGTTTTGTAATTTCCTGGGCACATCCCATGAAAATCTTAACAAGGTGTCTGTCAAAGTTGCCCAAGTCTGACCCTGAACTTGCGTGACCTTGACACAGAGCATAGCTTTAGCTTTCTTTCTGAGATTTTTTTCTGACTCCATCCAAATTCAGGCGAAGAGTCCGTAGGATCACCTACCACACAGTCCATCCTTCAGAAGGCTAGGAGCCTCTGAGAGCCAGCACCCTCATTACCCTGACTGTGACCTCAGGCCTTGACCAGGGTTTGCACCAAACACTTCAATGTCATTGTTTCTGTGATTGAAATGTTCTGTCCAGAAGCCATGGACTCAGCTGTGGCAGCAAGAAGTGGCTCTGTGAGCAGGACCTCCCTATCGTTATTTGCCAATCACACAGCGGCAGAGATGTGCTTCCTACAGGGCTTTTGAGCATGGTAGGTCTTTCTCTAGAAACATTTATCATCTCGAAAGTCCCTGCTGTCCATCCTTCAGCATCTCCATGAGGCCTTTGTTTGCGTCAAGTCACTGTGTATGTGGTTTTCGTCTGCTTCCTCCTTTAACCTGTGCTTGTATTAAAGGCGCTTCTCACCTGGTTTCCCTGCCAAGGATTAACACATTCACCCCAATTCCACTCCTCTCTCTGCCGGCCCCAAGGGAGGATGTGGTAGTGATGAGTCCCCATGCCAGCTCCTGCCGGCTCTGGGCTCTGGAGAGACTCCCTATGCAGATGCGAGACGCTGCCAGCCTCTAATTGTGCAAACATCTTGATGGGAAGAAATTAAAAGGTGCTCAAGCTAATTATTCTCCCGTAATAAAAAACAGTAATAAAATAATAAAGCTCATTGGAGAAGGCCAAGGAGCTGCTTTGCCTGTACAGATGATGGACAGGGAAATCAAAACCCCAGGGATTTGATGGCACTTCAGAGCCCTGCTGGGTTTCTTCTTGCTCTTTTGGGATGTCTGTAAACACTCCAGGGCCAGGCCAGCCTAGCTCCCCTCCGTCCTCCTCTGCCTTCCCTCTTTCTTCATGATGGCATCTGCTGTTACCTTCATCAAGACTTCGGGCCTGCCTGGGGAGTCTTCCAAACATCCCATAATGGCCATCTCTGGACAGAGAAGCAGGACAGAGAGGACATACCAGATACTTCTGTATAAATGACAGGTTTGACTCTAAACAGACATGGAAGTCACGGTTGAGTGTGGGCATGCAGGCACACACGCTCGTACGCACTCGCACCGCAGGCTCGCACTTTACCGGCAGGGAGAAGCTGACACAGACCTCCACCCTGCCTCTTGGCTCTGCTCCTAACCCCTGCAATCAACGAAAAGGAAAGACACACAGTGGGGAGACTGGAATGGAGGCCCAGGTGGCACGGGGCTGCCTCAGCTTCTGTCTAGAAGACAGCGACAGACTGAAAGTCCCGGGTCACGGCTTTCTGGGGAGCACAGCCACTCCAGGGTCCGTTTTCCCCACATCTTCACCAGCTCTGGAGTCTCTGGGCTGAGGCGCCCTTTCACAGAGGTTTTTCTTCTGCCTTTCCCTGATGGTTAGATGTGTTGGTCAAATTTAAATACTCGGCCATTCATCTGTCTTCTGGGGAATATTTTGCCGAGCCCTTTGCTTGAGTGTTAATTTGCTTATTTCTTGCCTTGCTGCTGAGTTGTTGGGTTCCATGTATGTACTGGATATGAAGCCCTTAGCAGACATGATTTCAAATGTGTCCTCCGGTTCAGTAGGATGCCTTCTGACCCAGCTGACGGCTTTCCTAGAAAGAGTTTTCAATCTGATATAATCCCATTTGTCTGCTTTTTCTTTGGTCACCCGTGCCTTGAGGGTCTTATATGAAGCCTTGTTGTCCAGACCAGTGTCAAGAAGCCTTCTGTTTCCGTTCAGTGGTTTCAGGTTGTTTGTGTCTGGAGTTCATCTGACGCTGACTAATCTCCTTGCAGTTTTGCTTTTTCTTAAGAGTTGGCCTTTCTAGCAAGTCTGTTCACTCATCCCTCACTTCTTCAGGTCATATTTAGACAGCTTTCCAGAGTAAGGTTCCTTATCATTTTTCTTCTACACCAAAAGAATGTTATACAGCAGTGGACTTTAACAAGGGGAAGGAAGCCACGTGAGGACAGAGGAGCGACTCATCGACGTCTGGCGTTGTCTGTGGTGGCCACCACTCGGGGGAGGGAGAGGAGAGGGACAATATTAGCAACTCAGGCAGTCGGTGGGGTCCAGAGATGCTCCTGCGTGCATGGCAGTTTACGGGACAGCGCCAAGCGAGGAATGCTCAGGCCCAAATGAAGACAAAGGAGAGAAATCCTGCCTCGCACTCTCACTAGCACCACCAGAGAAAGTTCTTATCCTTTGCACTCTTCCTATTTTATTTCCTAGAAAGCTCCCCCCAACACCATACACACACACACACACACACACACACACACACACACACACACACAGCCCTGCAAATACACTCACACACATACCACCACCAAAACTGGAAAAGCAACTGGGCACATCTCCAGAGCACAAAGAACTTCAAAGGTCTTAGAAATGATGGCGGCTGAGCTGCTCGAGGCCTTTTGTGGGAGGCAGAGCTCAGCACTGTGCCGGGGATCTTACTCCCTGTGTCATAGAGAGAAGGGAGCGGTCTGCAGGCTCTCATAGGGACTTCGAAGATCAGAGAAACAAGAAGATAAATGGAAGACACAAGCGTCCAGCATAAAGAGGGACGCCTTTGGAAACTGAAGATCAAAGGCTAGAGGGAGAAGATAAGGGGAACAGAGGGGTCCTTGCTGCTGTCAGGAGCACAGAGGACTTGGTGAGGAGGACTACCACATGACAGATGGGGATATTCTTGCATTCCAGAAGGAAGGAATTCCTGCAGAAGCCAAAAGATTCCCTTCAGAGGGAAACTAAAGACTAAGGAGCAGTGGACATGTAGATGAGGTAGTAGAGAAGGAACCCAAGAGAAGGAAGGGGTGGGACAAATGCAAGTTTTTCTCCAGGAAATAAGCTGCAGGGAGGGGCTGGGCACCCCAGGTTAGCCCCACTTGGCTTTCTCAAAAGGTCACCAAGTATCTGCCACGCACCCATCCAAACCCTCATGAGTCAATATGGTCATAGCGACTCAGAAGTGAACTCACTGAGCCCCAGAGATCAGCTGACAAACCAAGACCATTGCAGGTTAAGAATGAAGGCCATGATCACACAATCAATAATTAGTTTAGCTATGTTGGAATAAAGTGAGGTATGTCTATTGCTTTTCCTAAAGTACTTTAATCTACTTCAACAATATACAAGCATGCCTTTCATTTGCCCGACTATGTGTAATAGACTAAAAGGTCCTCCAACTTGAGCTTGGAGGTGAGGGACTGAGCTGACCACCAACCAGGCAGAGAAACTGGGAGGCCAGATAGAGCAAAAAGGAAGAGACAGTGACCGCCCAGGACATTCACCACTGGAGGGTGAAAGTGTAGAGGAAACACCCATCGTTTGGTCTATGGAGGTAGTCAGTTGAAGCTAAAACATGGTGTAAAGTATTGGTAATAAGAAGCCATCCCTCTGCAGACCACACAGCAGACAGCTGAGCAGAGGGTCCACACTCCCCTTCCCCATTTTCACCACATCTTTATAACGTATAACCAGGTTCCCGTGAAACTCTTCCAACCCGCTACCCCATTTTTCTTCCCAACTTCTTCTGATCCCAAAGCCACGTAAGTGTGTGGCTGCTAGCTCCCTTAGTAGTCATGAGCATCCATAGCTCTGCTGGGTGGCCCATGTGTATGACTCTGTGCTATAAAACGACCTACAGACTGCCTCCAACTGCCTCCAAGAACTTGCCGTGTAGTTAGAGAGGCAAAGCCCAAGCCGGAGACACTTTGTGAACCAAAATTTAACTCATCAATCCAAGAATGGCATCAGACCAGGCCAGGGACAACGTGTCCTATGCTCTGAAGGCCCAGTAAGATTGTAGACTTGAACTTTGTAGACCTGGGAGTCCTCAGTGTCGCAGTACATAAGAAACCCTTACAGCAAATCCCCAGATTTCCAAAGCCCAACTGAGAAACCCCAAGTCAGAGGGAAGACAAAACATCTTAACTTCCCTGTAGCCTTCAAGGTCTTTGAGTGACAGTCTATAACAGGAAGCCTTGCCTGGTTTTGATGAAGTCAAAATGGAATCTTGATGCAACTTCAGGCCTGAGCAAAATGTAGCAGAACCTAGTTTCTACGTGGAGCATCTGGTGGGTTTTTTGCCTTCTCCCTGGTGAGAAATCCACACACAGTGGACTTCCTACCCTGCTTTCTCGGCTCTCATAGAAGACAGCTAATCACATGAAACTCAAAAAACCACCCATTTTAAATTCATGTCACAGTCCTAGACTCTGTTTGAGAACAAGTTAAGTCTTGGGCTCTGAAATCTGGACTATAGATTCTGTGCCATTAAATGCAATGACCCAGTTCCTGAAAAATGTGTCTGTGAAGGTCCAATGCAAGATGAGGATGTGTTCAGGGACAGCCAGGACTCCGGCTCGGCTGGGTATCTTTTAGGGTATTTTTTTTGTCTTATCTGTCATCTCTTGGCTGAAACCCTACTCTAGATTCTCCCCAATGTCTGAAGGTGTTCCCAGCCGGGATCTTGCAAAAGATTTTATTTTCATTATTTTTAGTGTGTGTGTGTGTGTGTGTGTGTGTGTGTGTGTGTGTGTGTGCTTCTGTGAATATGTGGGTGCCTGCGTGTGAGTGTTTGTGTATGTGTGTTTCTGTGAATGTATGGGTGCCTGAGTGTGACTGCAGACACCCTCAGAGGCCAGAGGCATTTGATTGCTCTGGAGCTGGAGTTACAGTCTTTGCCACCTGAGGTGGATGCTGGGAAAAGGACTTCGGTTCTCTGGAAGAGCAATAAGCAGTCTTCGCTGCTGAGTCATCTCTCTAGCTGGGATTTTCAAATCCTTTCCAGTTTCAAATCCCATTCCTTCTAGAACATAAAGGAATCCCTTTTTTCCATTAACAAAGTAGCTCCCATAAAACCGGGGAGTAAAATCACACCTCCACTCCAACCCATTACATCTTTGCACACCATTAGCATTTGAATGCAGGCTGTCTCCAGGCTCCCCATCCCAGGCCTGGCTGGTCTTTGGACCAGCAGGTCAGCATTGGGTGAACCTCAAGTGTTCTGCACACCCACTGAAGTTCAAAGGCACGCTTCTCCATGCCCAAGCTGTCTTTCTTCCTGCAATGGGAACTCTTAGCCTTGGAACCCATGTAGAGGTGGGGCCCAAGAAGTCCGTTTGAGCTCGGGTGGGGGTGGGGAGTGTAAGTTTCACCCCCGCCCTTCCTGACACTCTCCTGGCGCCCAGCAACTGCACCTGCCGGGTTCTCACTTCTCTGGGAAGCCTCTAGAAACAAGACCTCCCGCCCCTCCCGGCTGGGCCCTAGGGTGGGGCCCTCACTACCTCTTTTCTTCTCAAAGAGCCTGGGATGCTGACAGCCTCAGATGGAGGCATCCTGTTTGTCGAAAAATAAACCGGCAGTTGAAGCTGAGTTGCAAGAGCGAGAAAACCGCAGGCCTGCGCGCCACTGATAACGCGGGCAGCTTGCTTTTGCAGCAGTTCCGAGCTGCAGCGGCCCCGCGCGCAGGCCCGCGCCACCGCCTCCCTTCCTGTCCCCGCCATCGCGCCATGCGGGCTCTATGGGCCACTTGCGGCACCTCTTCAACCACTATGACCCTCTCTTTCCTTAAAAGACCCCCGAGTGCAGTGTAGAGCTGAGTAGAGGGTAGCAGGGAACCCCAACCCCTGACTGGCCGCTGACTCCCCGGGCCAAGGCTTGCAGACCCTGGTCCTGAACTAAACTTCCTTGAAAATGACTCATTTAGGAGCTAGAATAGCTTGTCTTTCTGCATCACGGGCTACTGTGACCTGGTTTTAATAAAGAAAAGAGACAGACAGACAGACAAGCAGAGACACAGCGACTACAGATACAGAGACAGAAACACCAGGTTCAAAAGAGAAGGGGACACCAGAGTCCAGCATGGATAGTTTTCCTTCTCGGAGTAATGTGTCCCGGCCTGGTTCCGTGCACGGACTCTATGCCCATCTACGCCTTTTGGGAGGGGGTATTAAAAGCTTTCCCCCATTTGCCTGTTATCGGACAAGCTCGACAGATGAGAAGCCAGTGGGTAACCGCCGCTGCAACCACAAATTCACTGGAAACCAAACTGCTTGACCCTCCAAGGCAAAGGGTGTAACTGAGACTCAACCTGAAAACCGTGGTCTTTGCTCCATAGGACCTGCTTCTCTAGGCATTGAAAACAGACATGGTCAGGTGTGGTTTTCCAAACATCCAATCCCAGCATTCAGGAAGCAGAGGCAGGAGGATTGCAATGACTCTGAGACCATCCTGGGACACACACACACACACACACACACACACACACACACACACACACCCCACTAAAGAGGACATCTGATGTTACAGCAAGTAGCTACTAAGGGGCGGATGGCAAGTCCCCTAGGAAGGGGCCTCCGTGCAACTGCATGATGGAGTCCCCTTCATCACAGACCCCTGAAGGCCTTCTAGATACCCACATGTAAACTGGAGTTTCAAGTTCACTTTTTATGTTCAAGAACACAGGGAAAACCCACCCACACCCTTCATTGGTGTTTGTGTGTACCTGATGGATACAAAGCCCAGTGATAAGAAAGTACACCCATGTCCTGATAGAAGAAGGGGACCAAGGGGGAGGGCAGTGAGCTAAAAGGATTTGGAACATGATAGAAGATAAATATGAACACAATTTAATTATATATATATATATATATACATACATACACATATATAAAATCTTTGTTTTATATATGTGAAAATGTCATAGTGAAACCTAGTATTTTGTATGCTAACTAAAAGATTAACAACAAAAAACAGAAACTAATCTGGAGGCTGGAGAGACAGCTCAGTGGTTAAGAATGTTTGCTACTCCTGTAAGAGAACACAGGTCCAGTTCCCAGCACTCACATAGCCGCTCACAACAAGCTGTGGTTCATTTCAGGGAACCCAACACCCTCTACTGACCTCTTCAGGCACCGCACTCATGTGTACATGCTTGCACTCACTCACACAATAACATAAAAATAAATCTTGGCTGGTGTAAGGAATCTAGCCCATTCTTGAGGATTTCCAGAGAACTCTATGGTTTTCTCATCCCCTCCTCCAGAAACCTCTTCAAACTGGGCAACAATCCTATGAGCAAGTTGAGAGGCTACTCACTCTTCATGACTCTTCTCTGAACGCCTGTCTGTTCTGACGTCACCCCACCATCCTTCTCCCCATGACCTTGCTCGGGAGCGGCTTTTCTCATCTGCTTCCTCTGAGATGCTTGTGCCCACCACAGACATCCCAACTTCTCCATGGTTCACTAGTTCAGACAGTGGTGATAAGCGGCTTAATTTGATAATCATGAAGGAGTAAGGATTCAGGCCAAAGAATGTCCACCCCTTAGGAGTGGGGAGAGAGCAGGTCCCAGCTCTGTTGACTAGTGAGATGGAGACCACTGGGGAAACACAGCTGTCTCCTGAGGTGGGTGTAAGATATGGGAAGCCCTGGAGGAGGCTTGGAAGCTTCAGGCTACATGGAGCACAGTTGTGAGGAAGTGTGTGCAGGGTGGGATTGTTAAGGAATGGTCCAAACTGATGCATTACTGTTGCCAGTCCTCGTGAATAGCTCAAGTGGGCTTCCTTCCTTTTGAAACGTTATCATAAACAAATGGCAGTGTGTAAGTTGAGAGGCTGATTCTAAAGATACGTGTCAGAGTTTCCAATGTCTAACTGTACCGTCCAAAGAAGTCCCCAGCAGACAAAACACCATTCCAACTGTGTCATTTTTAAATGAAAACATTTGGGGTCTACTCCTCTGACATGGCTTTTTGAGTCATCGAACTGGTTAAAGGAGAGAAAATTATTCTTCTTCCTTTTAGATCCCACCTCATTTTTTACCAGGACGAGTGCAAACAGACCTACCTCTGTGGGCACTTGTCTTCAGTGGCTTTGGGCTGTTTCTGAAATTCAATCCCCTCAACTCATCCTCCAGGCATGGTGGACCCTGAAGAGAACATGAGCCATGCTATAATTCCTAGTAGATATGGGGGCTTCTGCATCGTGGGAGGAGAGTGTGGAGTTGCAGGGTGACTGGGGTAAAGGATGGTTATTGTCAGCCTGCTATAGAGTATGTACGTATTCAAAAGGTTAGCTTCGCTCTGAGTCACTCCTGGCAAAAAAGGAAAAGAACACAGCCTGGTGTAGCCGAAAGGATGGGCAGCCATCCATTCTCTTCCAGCAGATGCTTCCAAAGACAGCCCCCTACCCCCGCCCCCACCAGCTTGCCTGAAACCAAGAGACACTTGTCTGATTACTGAGACAGATACCAAGGCACTGATGGGGAGTAGCATACACAGCGTGGATACTCTGAACAAAGGTAACGGATGATTCCGGTGTGGATGGTGTGGGATGACATTCTTGTCAGACCATTTAGAATTATGCAAAATTTAGAAGTTATATTTATTTCAGGAATTTTCCATTTAATATCTTCAGACTGTAGTTAGTTAACTTTGGTTAACTGGAATCACAGGAAGAAAGACCACAGAAAAGCAGAGAGTGCAATAATGTGTTGTTTTTCAGGGCAGGATCCTAACTACAGCACTAAAATTCATTGCTGGAGAAGTTAAAGGGATTAGGAGGCAGAAAGTGAATTAAAATTCCACGAAGACTTTTAGAGAACACCCAAAAGTCTACCCTTATCATAGATATGCTCTGGCTTTTACTAGTAGGTAGATAAACCATTAGAGCTTAAGCAAGACAGAGGTGTGGGGTGTGTTTCTGTCTCCTGCAGACATTGCATCTTCACCATGACAAAGAACAAGGCTTCTTCTACCTGGACAGCCTGCCTTCTGTTATAATTGTCTCTTAGCACCTCATTCAAGATGGCTGCTGCGTCCCCAACACCTTATCTCTAACCCCTCAGGCAAAATTGAGAGACTATTGAAGGGAACATGCGTTGTTTGCTGTAAGAACAGAATCTGTTCATAATTCACTGACCAGAACCTAAAAAAAAAAACCTCAGAAATACTGAGTAATAAGGAATGCTGGGAACGTAACCTTCTGCTGTGGAGCCATCCCAAGCTAAATTTGTTTGCAAATTTATATCTATTTAATATATCAGTATGGATGTACATATACTTGGTACAAATGTAGTATAGAGTAAAAAAGCAGGCTATATAATGTGTAAGCCGTGTGAGTATAATAAAACGTAAATATACAATAAATTCATAGATGTGCAAGCATTTTTATAAAATATTTTTAAATGAATGCTCTTTTTTATTGTTTCAAAAAAGCAGTCTGGGGCTGGGGATATAGCCATTTGATAGAATGCTTGCCTAGTATGCATGGAACCCTGGGTCTCAGCCCCAGGACCTCATAAACAGAGTGTGGTAGCACACACCTGGAATCCCATAGTCAGAAGGTGGAGGCAGGAGTGTCAGAAATTCAAGGTCATCCTGGGCTACATACCAGGTTCTAGGATAGCCTGAGCTACATGAAACCCTATTTAAAAAAAAAAATGGATATAGCCCACGATACCCTACCATCTCTGGTACCTACAGATGCTGTCTTCAGTCTCATGTACCCCACACACCGGTGGTCCTCTCTGTGAGTCACAGTGACTCCCGGCCCCCCCTCAGTTCTCCACACTGCTCTCAGCCCTGGTACTTCCAAACGCCTGCCAGTGGTTCTTACCCCCCTGCTCTCAGGAGTGTTGGTTGCTAATTTCCAGGAATTTTGTGTGCTTAAGCACACATCTTGCAAAACTGAAATTTTAGAAACAATGAAGTACTCAGATTGCATCTCTGCCCGATGGGGTCTGACTGTCCCCAGCTCTCCATGCTCTGGGATTTCTGCTGTCTCTCCACCCTCTGTGGCTCCGTCCATCGAACTGGGATAGTCCAAGGAGATGGCTGCAGTCTGCAAAGAGCTCAGCTCCAGACTTTCTACTCTGCAGAGCCAGTTGTGAAGTGTCACCCACATCTGTGGGTCTGGGTGGGAAGGTGTCAGGGGCTCAGTCCCACCCCTGTCCTTAAGGCCTCAGAGTCTCAACTCTTCTCACTCTGTAAACTGTTTTCTCTCCTTTTCTAAACCTGTCAAGAGCTCAGTGACACTCCTCCCATGGTCCTCAGCCGCAAACTAAAGCCATGTGGGCTACACAGCAGGACATCTTCCACTCAGACATCTTTTGAGAATCTGTAAGGATGCAAGATTGCAGGATCCATCTCTTACTGGAGAATCATCACATAGCTAAAAGAGAGGTACGGGAGTAAGCCACAGTGATGGAGAACAGTGGTGGGCCACAGGGAACATACAGGATACACAAGAGGAAACAGACCTCTCCATAGAGAGGGGCTAGTCCAAGCCTATGACAAAAAGCAGAGCCCTAGGGATGCCCTGGAACTACCCAGAGAGTCTCCAACTACCAAAATGGATTTCAGATGTAAAAATCATCACTGACGTGCTTTCTACTAGCTTCCCGTCTAACATTTTAGCATCTCAAGGCTGGTGAGACAACTCAATTGGTAAAGTTCTTTCAACCTCTATGTCAACAAGCCAGGCATGTGGGGCTGCTTATAATCCAAGCTACAGGGAGAAGGAGACAGGCAGGTTCCTGGGACTCACTTGGTAAGTCAGCACAGCCTATTCAGTAAGGTCCGGTTCCTTGGCTCAAAAGAAAAAGAAAGAGGTGGTTGTCTCCTAGAAAACAACAGCCAGTTGACCTCTGGCTTCTACATGTGTGCACATACACACAAACAACACATACACACAGGTTCTACATGTGTGCACATACACACAGACAACAAACACACACAGGTTCCACATGTGTGCCCATACACACAAACAACAAACACACACAGGTTCTACATGTGTGCCCATACACACACAACAAACACACACAGGTTCTACATGTGTGCCCATACATACAAACAACAAACACACACAGGTTCTACATGTGTGCACATACACACAGACAACAAACACACACAGGTTCTACATGTGTGCCCATACACACAAACAACAAACACACACAGGAAAAGAGAGGGGGAGGGAAAAAGCTAATAAACAAACACTTTCGAGTGTGCCCTGTCTGTAGTCACTCCTCCGGGGCAGACAAATCTCTGTGAGGCTGACTGATTGTCCAAAGCTGCATACAAAGTTGAAGTTAGGTCTTGAAGCCTCAAGTTTAAGATCTTACCATTTCTACATACAAAAAGTCACCTTATTTGGGCCTTTCTTTTGTCTCTGTTGTTCAGCTAGTGTGTATCATTGCCTTCCAAAATTCTCCTCGTGGGTTCCTTCTCTTGGGTAACGTAGGTGTGGGAGTGGTAGCTTCAGATATGGGTAGACATTATCCTATGTGTGAGATACATGATGATCAGCAATTCTTGTTAACTTGATGACTATGTATGTCAAGAGAATTGACACACTAAAACAGATAATGTGGCCTCCAAGTCAAACTTTACGTGTTTTGGGTTTTTGGTTTTTGTTTTCTGTTTTTTTTCTTTTAGACAAGGTCTCATCTAGACCAGGCTGACCTCAAACACACTATGTAACCCAGGATAACCTTTAATTTGTACCTCCTAAGTTCTGAGATTAGAGGCATACTCTACCATGTCTAATTTATATGGTACTTGGGATCAAACTAAGGGTCCACTACATGCTAGACAAGCACAATACCAACAGAGCTACATCCCTAGCCTCTCTTAGGTGATCCAGAAACCTGATGCATCTTTAGGGATGTGTGAGGGTCATTACATAAAAATCTATCATTTATCATGGCTCTGAATTGCATGAGTGAAAATTACAGACCTTGCAATGTTCTTTAAAAGTGACTTCAAAAGCTTTGCTTGGTGATGAAATCCTGTCGCTGTATCTGTTTAGAGATCGGGACAGGAAGATCAGGAGTTCAAGGCCTGCCTGGTTACAGAGCAAATTCAAGGCCTACCTTGGGAAATGAGTGAGTGGGATACTGTCTCAAATTTTAAAAATTTAAAGGAGGGCTAGGAGTGTAGCTCAAAGGCAGAGTACTTACTGAACAAGCACAGAGCTCCAGGCTCCATCCCTAGCCCAGAAAGAAAAAAAAAGTGATTTAAACAATAACATTCCCCACGCTGTTTAATATTCCACCCTTTTGTGTCTCACAAACAAGGAAAAACAATGCCTATGGTATTTTAGATTGCTAGGCCTGGTAAACAGAGACTTCATCATTGAGTTAAAATATAACTCCTGGTGTGGGGTGCAAAGACAGACAGACAAATGACAGATACACATGCTGACCAAGTTTTCAAACCTTGCTATTAAATTTGAACCTCACGTTAGCTATGGGGGAATTAAGCTAAAGATCGTATTTACTTTAGTCCCCTACTTTTTTACTAAACTGCCCTAATTCAAAGTTTGCCTCTGACCAGCTCCCTCCTTAATCCCACAGCACCTGCCGGGAGACATCCAATAACCCATTCTTAGGGCCAGAGCAAGCACACAAAGAAGGAAACCGAGTCCCGATCATGTTACAAGCCAGCTGCCTCCCAGGGGACGTTGAGCTTTGGGGTCCACATCTCTTTCTGTGGCTTTCTATAGACTTCATTTGAACAGAGATATTACAGCAGCATCTGAAAGCCCAGGAGTGAGGCTGGCTGCGGGGGACAGATGGATGTCCAGAATCCCCTGTGCTTTAAAACAAAAGTGGAATTATAAAGGTCTTCCTGCTCCAGAGCCAGAGCCACTCTTCTGTCCCACTCAGGATGAAACCCACGAAGGACATTTGATGATCAGTAGGGCATGTTTCATAGGCTTTGACTCTCCAAGTCTTTTTTTTATTATTATTCCTATAGTTTTATCACCCATGGTCCTCTTTTCTGTGTCAGCTCCCCCTACCGCAATTCATCTCATTTGAATATATTAGCATATTCATTGTCAGAAGGGGAAAGGGTGGAGACTTGGTCGTCCCATGCAGCTCTTAACCCCAGTGCCTAGAGCTGGGGTTCCAGAATCTCTCTCAGTAGGGCGGTCAGGTGTGCCCTGGGGCTGAAACTGGGGGATAGACATGGGATGTCTCTTTCATTTCTGTCAGTCACTTGTGGCTTTTCCTTCCATTGGACACAGTGAGCAAGTGCCCTGGTGGAGACAGGGTAACTGGCCCTCCATAACGTTCACCTGTTGGCTCACTTAACAATATTCTATTAACCATAACAAACCAAGTCTTGCTCCAGAAGCTAAGGAGAGAAAAAAAATCACAAACAGAAACATTCTCATCAACTCTTACCTCACCTAGGGCATGGACAGTGGGAGCTCATAGCCTGTGAGTCTCAGCCACTAGGATCACTGCTTATTTAAAATGAGGGTGGTGAGGGGCTTGATTAACAGTAAATTCCCAAGCCAAGCAGCATGGCACACACCTGTAATCCCAACATGTGAGAGGTAAAGGCAGGAAGATCAGGAGTTCAAGGTCATCCTCAGCTGTGTAATGAGTTCCAGGCTAGCTTGGGCTACGTGAAATCCTGTCATAACAAAAACAAAAAACAAAACAAAAATGAGGGAAAAAAATATTAAACTCCAGGCCCTGATAGTCATTACTATGGTATTCAGGGCTTCTTTTAAGTCATTCCAGGATTTACAGAGTAATAATTCTTTGCTGATGGAGGAGCTGTGGTATGGGAAAGGGTCCTTGAAACCAGAGTGTGTGAAGTGGCTTTCGTGTGTTTTAGAACCGGAGCTCCGTCCAGCATCAACCAACACTTGGTCCTCATGGACTCCAGCACTTTCTCTGAGCACTTCTGTCTGGGGACAGACCTTACCTGGAATATTTAGGCAGAGTGTAGTTTGCATAATTGCTGTGTGTCGCATAAGCTGACAGGATGCTTAAGCTTGGAAGTGCACACCCCCATAAACTCACCTTCTGCACGTGTGGAAACCAAGCACAGACGCCAGCGTGGGGCCTGCACTCCATTTCCTCAGTGTGAATATCCTGAACCGCCCTGGAGAACAGGAACCTAGAAGTGTCCTTTAAGCAATGCTCCCCCACGCTCTCTACTCCGTAACCATCAGTCCTTCGAGATCGGAAGCATGTGCCTTGGTTACAGATGAGATCTGGGGACAGGGATGAGCAAGGATGACTCAGACCAATCCATGGAGGAGGTACCAATTGCTATCCAGCTGGCCTCGCTTTGCACACCATTTGAACCATCTGGGAATACATTTTTCAGTGATGTGTGCTCCATCAGTATGTTGATAAACTTCAACATTACAATTCCCAGGAGTATACAGAAGTGTAACTAATGGTCAAATTGCATTAACGTGACTGTTGTTCTTTGATGAATTAAACCACAAGGTCCCGTAGCACCTCAAGATCACCATCTTGGTGGGGCTGAGGAGATGGCTTGGTGTTTAGGTAAAGGGCTTGCTGCTCAGCAGGAGGACCTGAGTTCCATCCCTAGCATTCATATAAAAAGCTAGGTACAACAGGGCATGTTCCTGTAATCTAGCACTAGGGGGGCAGAGACAGGAGCATGCTGGGAGCTTGCTGCTGCTCAGCTTGTCGAGCCAAAGCAGTGAGCTCCAGGTTCAGTAAGAGACTGTCTCAAAGAACAAGGTGGAGAGGGTTGAGCAAGACACTAGCCTCCACATGTGCACATCCTACTACACACACATGCACATACATCCAATGCACACAAAGAATTAAAAAGACATCCTAGTGAATAGCATTCAGTTGCCTTGTCTAATATGAAGGATAGACTGCTAGACAGTATGAAAGACATAAAGCAGGATTTATTTCAGTCTAAAAACCAGATGATCTGGTAGAGACTCTTAACCTCACATCAACTTTTACCAATAATTATCAGGCAGATTTCAAGAATAAGAATACACCACGGAAGGATTTGGGCCCAGCAGAGTTGGCACAGGATTAAAAGATGCTGTAGGGCCTCTCTCCTTAGGATCAGGTTCCCCTTTGACACGTGGCTCTACATTAGGGCCATCAGGGAGTCCACCAATAATTGCTTGTAATTCAACACACATGACCAGTCATCCCAAAAGCCAGCAGCAATCTCTCTGTTACCAGTGGGCCTCTGTGTTTTCTTTCTTTTCCTTTGTATTTCCTCTATGGGATCAGTAGATCTATTCAGGCACAGGTTTGCATGACAATCTAATAGATATGTAATTTTATCTCCTCCAGAAGCACTCATATTCTGTACTCTTCATGATCATTCTGTAATCAGCATGGTTAGAAGAGGTAGGGCCACCTCAGGTCCTATCCATGTTGGAGGAGGGTGAGGTAAGAGTGGGGGAATAATGGTGCCCAGACACATCCTGGGCTCACCACTGCTGACTCTGACCTTGGCAGAAATAGCCTCACCACACACATTCAGCTAATATTTAGATGTAGCGTAATAGAAAGTCTGCCTGTACACAGACACACAACCTAATTTCCTCTGTCTCTTTTCAAATGTTACTGGGGTATGCCACAGCCAGGTAGGAAATCTCTCAGTCTGAAGCTGAGAAAAGACCAGCCAGGCAGCCGTCCTTCCAAGAACATACTAGGCTGACATGTGTCATTAATCCAGCCCTCGTCATACATGAAGTTCCACACATGAGATCCAGTTATTAGGAAAGGGGGAATGTCAAAAGATGGAAAAAATAACCATGTAGTAAAAGATTCTTCCTCTAGGCAGGAAGGGAGACTCCTAGGAGTCAAATTGAATGTGTCGTCATGGTGCCATGATGAAGGTGTTAGGGTTGAGGAAAGATGAATGGGTTGTGGCTGGGGAAAGGGCTGGGGGAGCTTAGAAAGATGTGGATTTTAACTCTGCCCTTAAGTGGGGTAGCTTTCCAAAGCACACAAGGGAAGATCAGATGGCATTAGTGCACAAAGCTCCACCCATAAAGCCACGGAGAGAAAACAGAATAGCGGATGTTCACCGAAAATAGCAAGGCCGTGCTGGTGCGACGCATAAGTGATGAAGGCAGAGACACTCAGGAGGAATGAAGCTGGCCCTGTAAAACAAGGCAGAGCCCACAGGGCTTTGAGTGGCAGAATAGAGGATTTTGACAACGTGGAGGCTCAAGGATGTTGTTTAATGCTGAGGCATGACTGTTATGGGTTGTAGGAAAACCTCATCAGTGTTGAGGGGTGGTGTGAAGAAAAAAACCTCTCTTGAGGACGTGGTTGCAAAGTGGTGAAAAAGTTGCAACCAGGACTTTCTCTTTGTGGGAAGAAGTCCCACAAAAAACCCAAAGAGTTTTCCATGGTGATTCTCAAGCCTGTCAATTTGACAATCAAGGTTAACCATCCCCGTGGGAGATTGATTTGATTCCTATTTTTATTTAACACATTACAGCTAAATGTTTTTATTTCTATGTATGTTCCATTTCTATGTATGTATATCCAGTGGCTAATGCCATAGTTTATGGTGTTTCATTTTTGTATGTGTCCCAAAGCTGGTGAGTATTGATAATACTCACAGGTGGTCTCCGTTTCAGACCAACCACCCGTGTTCATCAGCTGGGAGACAGGCTGGGGGCTACAGTAGTTCAGCTGGGCAATCAATGCACAGATCAGGCAGCCACCTGATCTATGGTTGGTTCTCCTTCAAGGGTCTGCTCCCGAGAATGGCATAGGCTATACCAAGAGAGAGAGCAAGAACTATCCAGTGCCAATCAGGAAGGGTGGTATTCTATACTTTCTTTTTCCAATTCCTTTATCCAGGTCATTAATATCCACTGTCAGTTTGGCAGGAATCGAAAATCATCCATCAGACAGACCCCTGAGCTTGTCTGTGAGAGGGTTTCTAGATTGGGCTCATTGAAGTAGGAAGGCCCATGATCAATGTGTGTGGCTGACATCCAGACAGAACAAAAAGGAGAAGATGAGCAGAGCACCAGCATTCAGGGGTCTCTGCTTCCTGGCTGTAGACAGGAGGTAACCAGCGGCCTCACCCCCTCTGCCACACCCTCCCTAGAACTGTGAAACCCAGGAAATCATTCCTCAAGTTGGTTTGTCATACATTTTGTCACAGACAAAAGGAAAAAAGGAATTAATACCAGAAGCATTTAATTCCATCCCTGCCCACAATCTCTCTAACACACTAGTCTAAGCCTCAGGATCAAAAGATTTGCTGAAATGTTTGCCCTGGGCTGATATTTTCCAGTCCACAAAAAGACATACTAAATCTTAATATCACCTAGAATGGACCAAACAGGTATGTAGTACTGTGCCCAGCACTTCACATGCAATAACTAAAATACTGGTGTTACTATCTTCATAGGCTCAGAGGGCTCACCTGACTTCCCTAAAGTCACCCTGTAGAGCCCAATCTCAAACCCTCCATGTTCTTTACCTCTGTACCACATGAGAAGGTTTCTTCTATGCCTGCTAGAGAAAGGATGCTTTGGAAAGTTGGGTAGATGGAGATGATGCTGTGCTTTTATACTAGCCAGACAGGATGTTTTTCTTGTTGTATTTTCTGAAAAAGACATTTAGATAAATTTGCCACTTGGGGCTTTTGTGGAAGCAAGGTAATTTTTCTATCCATATACTGGGAAGATTCCATTATTTTTCATCTTTGGTCTTTAATGTGTGAGTGCCCCACCTCCTTCCCCCATATCCCTTCTCTCAAAGACAATTCATCTAAAGGCCGCAAAGCCCAGCCCTGGCTGCTGAGCTGCACAGCCCTGGCTGCTCAGCTACAGTATCAGCCTAGGCTCTGAAGGGCCTGGTGGTAATGGTAGACGAGCCTTTGTCTTCTCATCTCAGAGGATGACTAAGAGGGGATGTGCCTGCCAATGATCACGGGAGGCCTTTCAATGATTCTTCCCAGATGGGACGATGTCATCCAGCAAAATCCAACCTCGGGCATTCCAGCTGAGGAAAGCCAGGGTAGCCAGGGGGCTGGCTGCCACATTCCAGCTGAAAAGTAAGTGTGAACATGTCAAGGTCATGTGGCAAACCTGCAAAGCGCTGTAGGAAATAACATAACAATGTGTGTCCAGTCCCTGGCAGTGACGTGAGATTCAGAAGGTGTCTCAAAGGTATGCCAGGGATGAGAGCTTCCAGCTGCAGTTGCAAGCCTGCTTTCTCCTCCCCCAGGTTCAGTATTCACAGCAGCACAAGGCACTGAGCCCAGCTAGCTCCATGCTTGTGAGAAACTCCATGCAGGCTCTCCCACCAGAGGCTGGGTTCTCACAAGAGCTAGCTGAAGAGGAGCTAAAAGAGATCGAATATCCCTTACAGAGATGGTGATTAAGTGTTGGGGACAAGGATGGGACTTCAGAGACTCCTTTAAGTGATATATATTATGTTTGAAAAACATAATTCCCAGCCTTAAAAATAGATGAATGGAGAATATATACATTATAAAATATTTAACGTGAAATGTCTTAGAATGATGAAATCATGGGTAGAGTCTTGGGGGTATACAGGCATCTAACTCAAGTCTGGTGTGTAAAACATGATGCTCTAGAGGTAAAAACACGATTCTTGGGACATAAAATGGGTTGTACAGAATTCTCATGAAGTTTATAGGACTTTGGGCAGTGTATGGGATGTGAGTAAAATGTAACCTATATGTCTATCTGTCTATCTGTTTATCTATTCATCTACTCACCCAACCTTACCCATCTACCCATTCATCCATCTGTCCTTCCGTCTGTCTGTCCATACAGTTACTCTGTCTCCATCTCCCCTGCCCCTCCACCACTCTGTTGAATAGGATGAACATGTCTGAAAGGAACAAAATCCAACCCCAGCAAAGAATAGATTCTTTGAGAACTCTGTAGATCGCTCTGATCTAGCTATGACTTTTCGATCCTCCACCCAGTAGGGCAGCAATCTAGGAGGCCTGTAAGGCGGGTGGGGAACAATGCAGCTGAGTTAGTTGTGAGACACTGAGGCACAGAAATTGAAAGTGAAACTCGAAATGTCCTAACCTGGGTGGGGCCTTGGGAAGACTCAGAGAAAAGTCACCCAGTTACAGAGACCCGGCAGGAACTTAAAGCCAAGGTCCTGGGAGGCCTAGTGTGTCTTCCAGGACTGAATGCTCACTGGAAGCTCAGGACAGTCACTTGCCCAAGACACCACCAGCAGGAGGCTGATGGGTGAGCTCTCTCCACTCTGGGCATCCATGCTTCCTCTCTGCAGAGGCATGGTCCCACCACAAAAGGAAATCTGAAGACAGGAGGCCACAGGATGAGGCGGAAGTAGGGGGCAGGAAGTTGAGGTCCCAGTTCACCTCATCGCTGATCCACTCAGGAGAGTGGCACAGTCCCCCAGCAATGAATGAAGTGCTGAAGGTAGAGTTAGTGAACCTGAGCTTGGCGTGACCTTTGTCTGCCACTAGATTCAGGATTCAGCCTTGTTTTGTCTTAAAATTCTCACAGATGGGAGCTGATTTCATTCGGGGGCTTTTGAGATGTGCTATGAGACTAAAGCCTACATTGTCAGGGCCAAGCCAACAACTACTCTTGCAGAGCAACCTATGTTTCATTTTTATTATTTATTGATTTGTTGATTTATTTATGTATCTTTGCTTTGTTTGGTCCTTTTTGGTTGGCTGGTCTGTTTTTGTTTGTTTGTTTGTTTGTTTGTTTAATGTTTTATTGTTTTGGGACAGAGTCTTGCCAGGTAGCATACGCTATCTCCCAGCCCTTTGTGAGAGCTTTGAACACTCTTGACATTCAGCCTAGCCACGTTTTCAGGTTGGGTACCTCAGCCTGTTCAGCCTCAGGGGAGGAAATGCTCCTTGCTGGTCTCAGGGAGAGTTCAGCCCTCTCTCCCTCCAGTGAGAGCTGCCCCTGAGAATGAAGAGGCGTCCTCATGAGGTGCTGACCCTCATGAGCTGCAGCTTTGGCTTCGGGATGTTCTCTAGAAGACTTCCCAGCTTCAGGGGGTCAGTGATGTAATCCAGGACAATGTTCCCAAGACTGCTCTAAAAGAAGAGGCGGGTGAGTCATCCCTTCGCAGACAGCTTTCTCCTTGGTCACTCGTCATCGTCATCATCATCAAAGAGGAAATCACCAGTTAAGCATGAAATTGAACATTGGTTTGGACGTAGCTGCGTCTACAAGTACTAAGTGTCTCACCTCGGGAGTCTCCCATTACAGCTCATCCTCATCACTCACTCGCAGACAGTGCTGCAATTTGCTTGCCAGCTGTCGGCTCCTGGCTGTGGAGACTCGCTCTCACCCAGCTGAAGCCAGGTCCTGGCATCCCACACAGTCATAATAAGTGCATCTCCGCTCACAGGGCTCCTTTGCCATCGATGATTAAGATGGATTAAGATCCCTTGATGACTTTCTCAGACGGAGGAGTGATTTCATGTGTATTGTGATCCAGGTATAGCGCCTTGGAAGAAGTGAGAGTCTGAAAACAGCCCAAGACAATGAACTTGCCTCTCAAATAGGAGGAAGTAGAACTCAGCACTGTTTTGGTGTGTGGTGATATCTCACTGTCCTGGCACCTCTGTGCTAAGCTGTGCAAAAATCCCCTTGGTGGTCACCTGCTTTATCTCAAAAAGCAAAGGTGCAGATACGTTTATCTCCTACAGGGTTTACAGCCATGTGGGCATTCAGTAAATAGTTATCCTGAGTATTGTCTATATGCTTATTACGTGTTTTGTCCTGGAAATATAACAGTGAACAAAGACAATCATCCTTGATGGTGAGAGTTACATTAAGTGAGAAAAGAAAACCAAATGAGTTGGGGCCAATAATAGAGCAGTAGGAAAGAATAAGACAGAAATGTGTCTGGGGGTGTGCAAGGGTGATGGAAGGCAGGTCACACTGAGTGGTGCTGTGGCATGTGACTGGGGAGGTGCACATCTTCACCAGAAGTAAGACAGGGCGCTATGCAGGTGGCTGGTACAAGAGGGTACCAGATGATCCAAAGAATAGTCAGCAGAAAAACGGGTCACTACTTTAGAAAGGGTCTTAGTATATTGGTTTGAAAGTTTTTTTTCTTCTCAATGTTGGGAGAGTGCTTGGTAAAGTGTTTGCCTTGGAAGCATGTGGACCTGAGTTCCATTGCTAGCACCCACATTAAACAAGAAGAAACTGGATACGAAAGAGTTACTGTCTAGGGCAGTGGTTCTCAACCTTCCTAATGCTGTGACCTTTTAATACAGTTCCTCAGGTTGTGGTGACCCCCATCATAAAATTATTTTTGTTGCTACTTCGTAACCATACTGTTATGAGTAATAATGTAAATATCTGTGTTTTCCATGGTCTTGGGAACCCCTGTGAAAGGGTCCTTCAACCCCCAGAGGGGTTGTGACCCACAGGTTGCGAACCTCTTGTCTAAGGAGTCTCTTGGGGTGAAAAGCAGGAAACACTCTCAGACCCAGCAGGTGACATGCTTCATAACAAGGAAGAAGCTGCCACTCAGCAAAGCTCAGAGCGGACTCCCTGCAATAGAAATCCGTTCTGTCCTGGGGGCGGCGAGTTGTAAGCAGCTTTGGCGACTTGTGATGGGTTCTCTTCCTAGAATCTTGGATCTGTCGGTTTAAAAAAAGAAAAGGGAGCTAGTCGGCCCATGGTCTTGGGTAACTGTTTTTATGATGGTGTAGGGAAGGCCCCCTCCCTAATTTTAGACAAAGAAATAGAGTAGATAGGCCCACAGCCTCAAGTAAACATGTTCAGGATCAGCCTGGAGAATATCTGACCAGCCTGGACTAGCCAGCCAAAATGGGGTCCTGCTGGCAGGAGAAAAATCCTGCAAGGCCTTTCTCTCAGGTCAGGGAATAAGGAAGAAGCCCAAGGTCTTTAGTATCTAGGCATGGCCCCTCTCCTTATCTGTCGGCTTGTCCAGGATCAGTCTGGTTTCTTGTCCCTCAGTGGCACACAGTTGGAATCCCAGCCCTGGGGAGGATCCAGGTGGATCCCTAGGGCTTCCTGGCCAGCCAGGTTTGCCTGTTGAGCAAGTTCCCAGCCAGTGAGAAACCCTGTCTAAGGGGGAAAAAAGGTGGCACAATGTCTGAGGTTGTGTGCCCCCACCTCCCACCTCCACCTCCACACCACACACACCTGCACACATATGCATGTGCACCTACACACACACACACACACACACACACACACACACACACACACACACGAGAGAGAGAGAGAGAGAGAGAGAGAGAGAAAGAGAGAGACAGAGACAGAGAGAGACAGAGAGAGACAGAGAGAGAGTGAGAGATCCCATTGGGATTTCAGTAGGAACCACATTCAGTCTATGGACTGTTCACACTGTCATCTCAATAGCATGGAGTGCTGTCATTCAGTGGCATGCTCTGTCTTTCCATTCACTTGGATCTTTAATTTCCTGGCTGTGTTTTATACTCTTCAGTGTTGGCATCTTTTGCTCTGTAGTTAATCCTAAGGACCTTGCTTTCTGTGTGCAAGCTCTTCTGTTGGTAGTCTTTGCCCAGAGAGCTCTTGCTCTCATTTGAATGACAGCTGAGGAGTCACCTGCCTAATGGTCTCTGTCAGGGCAGCCTCAAGCAGCAACTGATCTGCACGCTCCTCCTCTGCCCCCAGCAAGATGGAGCTCTCCGTGTTGAGAGCCACTGAAACCGTCTGGAAATTTCCACTTAACCTCTGCACCACAGTTCCTCTTTCTGTGGAATGGTATTGGCGACTAGTTACTAAGAAAGTTCAGGGGACAGAAAGAGTCACACTTTTAAATGGAGGAAGAATGGGATCCACAAGCTCTCACAGTGGGAGGGAAGGGAGACAGGCAGCCTTTGCCCTCCTTCTCAATTTCATGTGTTTCCTCAGGGGTGAAGGAAACCATGTGTGGTCACAAAACCCAGTACTGAAACAGCGTCCTCTCTTTCATCTGTCACCGCATGCTGAACACTGCAGTGTGTGTGTGTGTGTGTGTGTGTGTGTGTGTGTGTGTGTGTACCACTCTCAAAGCGTTCAGAACACATGTGTTCTTTTTAACTCCTAACAGACCTTGAGATCTGCCAGCTAGAGAGAGACCATCCTGGAAGGAGCTCGCAATGAGGGCAAGTGGTGAATAACAGCTCTCCAGTCAGGAAGCAGGGGTCTCCTGGGACAACCCCTAACTCATTCCCACTCAGAGGCAGGCGCTCCCCGACCTCACTGGGTCTCGGTTTTGTTGCCCATAAACTAGATAGGAATAGTTGCAAGACATACACTAAATGGAAGGCATTATGTGATCTTTGCGGACAAGGCAGACTGTTAACATATGCTAACAATGTGTTATTCTGGGCTGGGCCTGGAGCCACAGCCACCAGAGTTGCTTAGGAAACATCTGCCAGGAACAGGCAGAGCACTCCAGCCTCCGAGCCCCATCCCTGGGTCCAACTGGCAAGAGATAAAGGCCCACTGTGCCCAGCTGTCTGGGCCCTGTTCGGCCTCCGGCCTGGGTTCCGGAGTCCCTATGCTGACAGCCACTGTAACTCACCCATTTACCAGGGGGACTCCTGCCTGGAATCCGGTCTACTCTCCCTCCCCTTAGTGACAGAGAGCCTTAGGGACTCAACTCTGGGACAGTCACTTCCAGGCGGTGCTTACTGTGTATGTTCCAGGTGAGACAGGGATGGTCACTTAAGTGGTGTTTCTCAGGGTGTATGTGCTGGGGTGGGACCGTTCATTCTTTGTTTAGGACAGAAGGAAAACAGTGTTGACTAAGTGAATGTGGCTCTCTGACTCCCTCCTCACTCTCCAAATTTGAGGCCTCTGGTGCCCAAAGCCTAAGAAAGATCTTCCAAGAAGAGGAAGATGAGGGTCACAGGAGAAAGGAGGAAGGCAGGACCAGCAGGAACTGCCACTGTTATCTCTGAATGTCCCACGCTGGCCTCTGGACATGTGGGGTTTCTGAGGAAGCCACAAGGGCCTTCTCGGGGAAACAGGGCTGATCTGTGTGGTCCCCGCTTGAGTCAGACTCTTCCTAAGCCCCTTCCTTCTTCTCTCCATCCCTTTTCTCAAACTTCCTTGTGTCCTCAAATGCCTTCTGAAGAGGAAATCGGGGCAGCCAAGATATTAATAGGAAAAATTCAACCCTTTCCTGATGGGCCCACCCAGGATGTGATCGTTACCCCCAAAGCGTAAATCCTGAGGGGTACATGCTTAGATACAGAGGGAGAAAGAGAAGGGAAAAGGTAAGACACAGCACAGCATCCCAGGGGACCACTGCCTCAGCCCACCCCAGCATGCAGATGCATCCCAAATTCAGAGACGACTCTGTAAAGTATCACGATGGAGGGAGGGAGAGGAGTGTGAGGGATGTTCTCCAATATGAAAACCATCTGAGAGCACAAGCCAGGTCTGTCAACTTCAGGATTACACGGGGCTCCACAGCAAGAAGCAACGGATTTGAATATCGGCATGAAGAGTTTAAGGTAGTTAGGATAGGACCTCCAGCTACAGAGCTACGACGCAGTTCTGGAAGACAGTCAAGCCTGTGGAGTTCTCTTTGGAAGCTGAGCAGTAAATAAGAGTCCATGTGAGTAGATGATCAGCAAGGTCCTTGCCAGACCAGAGCCTAGGCTACCTCACCTCTAATTTTAGCAATCCCCCCAGTTATCTGTGGTCCCCACAGCATTTCTTCTGTTTCCTTTGATGTTAGCTGTCTCTAAGAACTCAAGGCCAGATACCCTGCAGGAAGAGACCCATCACTCTGCCCTATCTCACAGGAGCAAGAAGAATACGTGTTTTAGATTGTGAAGTACCAGCTCCCAGTTTGAATTGAAATATGGGCTCTCAGGTTGAGGGGGATGATCTTGGGGCCAACACCCATGCAGTAATCTCATCGTCGGCTGTTTGACTCTTCCTTGCGAGATTCTGTTCACGATTTTAACACGCTATGAGTGATGTAACTGAAACCCATCCTGTAAGGATAGAAAGTGGTGGGAGAGCCGTGAGAGTATGTTTCTCATTGTGAAAACGACAGCTTAGTCATTTTATTCTCCCAAGAAAATGTCTTCACTTTGGCTAAGGGATGTTTTTTTTTTTTTAAGAAATATTAAGTTCAGAAGGACTCTTTCATCTCAAAAGTTAATCTCATGGAAAATGTAGCAATATTTCTGAATTTTGCAAAAGTATTATGATGGTATCTATATCCTGTTGCTTAAGACCTAAACGAGTGTGTGTGTGTGTGTGTGTGTGTGTGTGTGTGTGTATTTATAATTAGGTTATTTGTGTATGTATGTACACATATGTTCGATTTTTATATTCACTTGCATGTGCATGCATGTGTGTGTGTTTCTATGGGTGTGCATGTGTGGGGGGGGGGGATGTGAAGGCCAGAGGTGATTCCTCGGCTGCTGCCTACCTTGTCTTTTCAGTCAGATCTCTCCTTAGTCTGGGGCCCCCCAATTAGTCTGGCCAGCAAAACCCAAGGACCCTTCTATCTCTACTCCCTGGTCCCCATGCCTGGCCTGAGATTGCCAAGTGTTTGTTTGTAATCCAAGCTGTTCTACATGGGTTCTGGGAATTGAACTTAAATCCTCATATTTCTGCAGTGAGCATTTTACTGCCCAAGCTACCCTCCAGGCCTGTGTCTTATTTTTAACCTCTTGACTTCACTGTGTAAAGAAAAGTGATAAGCTTGGGGAGGGGGAGCTGAGCCAGAAACACCAGGTTCCTACATCCTTTTCAGTAACACTTTCTGGACCGAGGTTTTTGTGAGACTGACTTCTTTTCACAAACTGTGTCAATGAATGCTCTGTGATGGGTCAGAGTCCATCCTAGCAGGGCAGGGAAAGAGAAGAGCTTAGGATTCTTTTTTTTTTTTTCCAAGCTAACTGTTATTTGAGAAGTGTCAACACTATTCCAGGAACTCTGCTTCTAGGCCAAAGATTCTGCCCCCAGAAGCTCGTGGTTTACTTCATAAACATGTCCACAGTGCTTGAAAAAGAGTCACCAAGGGTCAGACATGTGACATGGCAGGTACTGCCGTCTCAGCCCCGGAAGAGGACCGAGACACTCCCCAGGTCCCCCAACCACAGCCTCCATTTCTTCCCATTGCCTCTTCGGCATCCGGACACAGGCTCCTCTGTCTGTCACCTCAACTGGACTCCCTTCCCCTCCTCCCCTGGACTCAGAGTCCTGTCTGAGCCCCATCGATGGGCCCAGGGACTGGATCAGAGCTCAGACCTGCTTCAGTGGGGCCTGACTCTTGGAGGAGCCTAAAGATGATGCTGCCAGGGACAGTTCCAGCCCAGTGACAAGGGGAGACCACGTCAACAGGGCCACTCCTCCTGGCCTGGCTCTGCAAGATTTTACGTGCCTGTGGACAAGAAACAGGAGCATTTAATAGTCATGTTTCTCTCACACAATTCCGTGTCCAAACTTCTGAAATCCTGCCTGCGTGTGAGTAAGGGTGTCTCAGGGAGGTAGAGCGATAGGCACCAGAATGTGGGTCCCTACACCCCAGCATGTACATGAGACAGAGAGGGCATAGGGACAAAGTGGAGGAGAAAACCATTAGCTCCCAATGCCCTGTCCTAAAAACACCATGATAGCAGAGTACAAGAAAATTACAGCATTTAAATTTTAAATTATACCCAAGAAAGTACCTACTACCAATCTTTCAGCAGGACAGGGTCACCCCCTCAAAGAGAGCTGTGATTACTATTGGTGTGTGTGTGCGTGTTTGTGTCATCTGTCTGTCTGTCTGTCTGTGCCTGAGTGGTGCTAAGAATTGAACCCAGGACCTCAATCATACCAGGCAAGCATTCCCCCGCAGAGTTATATTCCCAGCTCTGTGATATAACTTCATATGATGATGCTAATGTGTTACTCAGTCTATCATTTGAATTTACCAAAACCAATAAGAAGTTGGTTCCCAGGTCATTCAGTTCCACCCTTTGTGGTCACGACTGGAAGAGATGAACGTCTGCTGGGAAGGGTGGAGCATCGTGTGTGTGGGTCCCTGGGACGTTGTGGTCCACAGCCAGGCTCCGGAGTCAGACACAGCCCCTTTCCTCACCCAGCCCTGCAGGTTCTCCCAGAGCCTGCTGTGCACTTCAGGTGGTCAAGCTCCCTTTCCAGTCCCAAGGCCACCTGGTACCAGCCCAGCCCTGACTCATGCCCTCCTGCACTTCCTGCACTTCCTGCACCCTGTCCATGCGCTAGTCTGAGGAAGTGTCACAATCCCAGGCAAGAAACCAGTCACTGTCCCAGAATTTGGCTGAAGGCTGGGGTGAATGAGGGCAGAGTGGCCAGCCGGCATTTAGGCTGGAAGTCATTCCCGTCTCCCCAGGTGACTTGCAGCCATCGGCTCACCAGGCCCAGGGCTGGCTGTATCTACATAGGAGTTTAATTACAAAACCCTAGGATGTGGATGGAGTATAGGGGTAGAGCACTTGCCTGGCACACACAAGGCGCTGGGTTCAGTTCCCAGTACAAAATCATCACCATCATCATCATCATCATCATCATCATCATCATCCTCCTCATCATCATCCAAGTCTTCATCAGTAGAAACAAAGCAATCCTTCTAGCCAGGGAGTTGACAACCTGAGTGAGTGTTTTATCCCTTTTTGCAAACTTGTAACATTTCTTCAATAATTATTCTGAGTTTTAAACACTGAATTGCCGCTGGAAAGAAAGTGACTCCCTTCCTTGGATGTTCTGGAACCCTGAAACAGTCCCACAACTGTCAAAATGAGTTTCCCGTCTGGGGTCATGACCTCAATTTTTCCTCCCTTCAGAGGGAGACGCCTTGTTTGTGTGCTGGCAGACCCTTGGAGAGGAGGCCGTGGCAGCCACTCCAGAGATCATGACTTTTCCCCAAAGCCACTCGCCTGGCTCCAAAGGACAGGAGAAAAGTCATTGTCTAGGAATATTCAGGAGGGCAGAGTCCCAGGAGGTGACTAGGAAGAAATCAGAACATGGAGTTTATCCTAGGTCTTTACTTCAGTCGAGGTGTGTGTGCGCGCGCGCCCGCTCATGCCCACGCACACACAGGCATACCTGAAGACCAGCACACAAGGTCATCTGCCCTGGGCTCCTGTCCTAACTCAGGTAACTCTGAGAAGGCAACTTCAGTGGGAAGTCACTGAGAGGCAGGTAACCCACCCTCAGGGTAGTTTTGTTTGCCTTTAGACTCCCTGGTCACCCCAAAATTGTTATTTTAAAAACCATGATTTTGCTCTCCATCTTTAATATGACCTGTGTTTTATATCGTTCTACCTTCTCACTAAGTTTCTTTGCACGGATTTAACCCTCCCCTCCCCATATTTGAGTGACAACCACTAAGACACAAAGCTTGCATTTGCCTGGGACCCCCTGGAGACTTTCCAGTCCCTAGAATAGCCACATCTCCTCCCCAAAGAAGCACCTGAGAAGCACACACAGGGTGGAGTATCTGAGAAAGGTGTGGAATCAACCAGCACCTCTCCCACCAACCCTACACTTCCCTCAGGTCCCAGACACTCTTCCAGGCAGGAAAAAAAAGCATGGCCCTTTCGGGGAACCCTGGGCCTGGCTGCCAGCTCCCCTAGAGGCTGGGCACCAGGGAGTGTCTGTGTTCCTTCCTGCCAAGGTCAGGGCCGGCTGCCTGTGGAGTCATCCTTTTTATTGCCAACCTTGTGGAGAAACCAAACTTACAAAGGCCCCTCTGGCCACAAGTTGGCTTGCCCTAGAACCTCAGCTGGACATTCTGAAAACTGACTGAGTGTGAACCAGCCAGGTATTGCCAGACTGCCAAGAGGACATGTGTCGGAGCATGTGACCACCACGTGGCCAGAGAACATCACCATTCAACGTGCTGGCTTTACCCATTTGTCTTGTTTGATTTTCTCATCTTTTTTTTTTTTTTTTTTTTTTTTTTTTTTGGAAAGCCAACTTGATTTTATTGCCCTGCTACTCTCTAAAATTGTAACCTATCTGTTGATTGGCACGAGGCCTTCTCCTCTAGGGTGTTATCACCATGGGATGTAGCCTGTGATCAGTCTTTCTGCCTAACCTATTTCCAGTTCCTAGAACCACACCAGATTCCAGGTCACCTAAGGGCCATTTTTTAAAGGAGAAATTAAGACGCCAGTTGGCCACCTCCAGCTGCAGGGATGTGACCTGGGTTCTTGGCTTTTGCTCCAGGTTACTGGAGTTTCCACTTAACACCAGCAATAGTGAAACTATTAGTCTTTCACACCTTAGTATGAACTAAGAGGATGTCTCAAACAGGATGTAGGGTGATTGATACAGGTCATTACAAGAGCTCTGCGTGTACCATACTGGACCTCCCCTCTCTTCTGAATTCAATCTGTTGATACAATACCGTTTGAGGACCTAAGGGTCCCCAAGCTAGGAAAATCACATGCTCTAGCTTCTTGCCCAATTTCCCCAAGTTGCCCTGCCTATGGTCAGCTACTAGATGAGAATGCACCCTGCCTTGGCACACTCAACTGGATTCTGAAGGGACTGTCACATACAAAGTGTCAGAGGCATGGGGTGGTATGATGGGTGTGAGAGAAGTCCGTCTAGAAACTAGCCACAGGACGTTGAACCTTCATCGTAGCTCTATAGTGAAGGGGGAAATAGGGAACGTCTCTGTAGAAATCATAAGCTACAGCCCTCTGCCTTCTGTGCAGGCTGTACCTCAGCAAGACTTGGGATAGGAGGAGCTTGGTAGATAGGAAAGGAAGGTGAGGCGCAGGCGCAGGCACACCCTGAAAGCAGTAGATGATATCACAGCACTGGCCAGAGCAGACCTGGACCAGCAGGAGTCGATGGAATTCAAGGGCGTCCTGAGCCCAGCCTCTGCCAAGGCTCGTTTGCACCTGTCTGTGCTTCAATTGTCATGTCTAGAGAACTCGACTCAACTCATAACTAGTAGCTCCTGGGAGCGCTTTGGCAAACTCCCGCCAGAGCAGAAGGGGCCGGCAGAAATCAGAAACCAAACCCAGATCTATGACTTCAGGGCTACCCCTGTACTCAGGATGGAAGCTGTTTCTCTGCCTGAATCTTGCATTGTGACTTAGGACTCTGCCCCATGGACCCAGCCCACCCACAACGCAGCAGCATCCAGGTCTTCAAGAAACCGGGCGGTTTGTTTGTTTGCTTCCTTGTTTGTTCGACTCTGCTTTTTCTTTGTGATGGATTTGACTGAAATCCATGTTTGTGCTGCAAACCATGAGCATCTCTCAGTTCGTTCTTTGTTACCTTCTTAGTCAGGATAAAATCAGCCTCTCCTCCTCCCTCCCTCTCTCCTCCCTTTTTGGTTTTATGTGAATTTTTCTTAATGATGTCAGACTTCAAAGGAAGCTTCCCAACCATTTCTATCCCCAGCAGACTTGCGCCTGGGATTCCATCTCCAGGCTTGGTGAAAGGACTGTGTTGCTAACATGTGTCTCACCTCCCCGTGACTCCGGCCTCCATTTCCCCTCAGTCACCAACAAAGCCCTTCACTTTCTCTCTCCCTAAATTACTGTGTCAGGAGCCAGCAGCTGTCCCTGCTCCAGGCGCTGAGTCCCGGTGACTTCATTCTTCCCCGCTCTCCTGACACCCTAATCTGCCTGCTCCCTGCCTGTGTCAGCGCCTTGCAGCCCTGGCATGCCTGGCTTTCCTCAGCAATGGCCTAAATGCTCCTGTTCTCCCTCAGTCCCCAAAGGCCTGGCCACAAGGTAGAGAAAGCCAGAGCTAATTGAATCTTTGGGTGATGATTCACAGAAGTAAGCCTGATTGTCTGACCCAAAAAACCACACGGTGGGGAGTTTAGACACCAACAGTCAAAACAACGTTCTGGGTTCAGCCATTGATTGAAGTTCAAAGGAACACAGATGGGAGGGAGTCAGAAAGTCATGACGACGAGGGCGGGCCCAAGAAATACACTCACCTGGGCATGGAGCCTTATGGCTCAGGCTTCCTGAGCCTTTAAACCACGCTAGTAGCATTGGGACTCGCTCCAGGGACAGTGTGGCCCTCTGGGTGGAGCTTCCTGACTAGGCAAGAAAAAAAACTGGGTGGCCAGGACCTCCAAGGACTGCTGTGACAGATCACACAGACAGGGCGTCTGAAAATAACAGAAATTGGTTCTCTCCCAGTTCTTGGGTGTGAATGTTCCAGGTCAAGGGATCACTGGCACCCACTCTTCTCAAGTAGAGAACAATTCCCCCTTGCTCCTTCCAGGATCTGAGGATCCAGACACTTCTTGTTTGGATTATAGCTGCCTGCGTGGTTCCAGGCCATGCCTCCATCTTTATGATGTACCTTCCCACATGAACCTCTGTGGGTCTCCTCTTCAGAAAAGACGCTGGCCATTGCTTTAGCACATACCCTGGGTCTCTGTGACTGCCTCCTAACTCATGGTGTCCTTAAAGACTTTGTTCTAAAAGGAGTCAAGAGCCCTGGGAAGACCTGAATACTGGGGGGATGACAAGGCCCCCAACTCCTTTGCTATGTGACCCATAGGCTCCTGTTTCCCTGTCTTTGGGCCCTGGCAGTTGCTATCCTCGATTTTTGAGCCTGTTACACAGTCTACATGATGGTGCTTGGTGCCAAATCTTGACCTTTCATGATGAGGCTGTGCCAACCTTGATATATGACCAGAGGGATGATGGGAATTGAAGGAGAAAGCAGAAGTTAACACAATGCTCCCTGGAAGGTAGAACCAGATTTTAAGAACCTAAGTGATGGATCCAAGGAGTCAGGTTATAGAGTTCTGTAACAGAGACCACCAGACACTTCTGGAATACCACACATCACACTTGATGCCCCATGCAGGAGGAGGAAATGCTGGTTAGGGTCAAATGTCTGTAATCCTCTAACACAGGAGTGAGATGATTTCCATATGTGAGGAAGGAAAACCAACCCCCTGAGAATGACTGTGGGAGTCCTGTAAGGACACTGAGGACCCCCCATTCCAACATGTAAAGCCAGGTCAGGACAGGATTGAGCATGGCTGACCTTGGAATGTTTCAGGGCTCATCGTAGGCTAAGATCTTTCAAAACAGATGTGGTGCTGTCCCCAAGATACCACATTCTGGAATGTTCCTCTACTCACGCTTTTGACTTCGTCCCCCAGCTCCCATCCTCACTCCTATTGGCTGTACTCTCCATCCTTGTGGGGTCACTTCTGGTCTCCCTGTATGGGCACCTGTGATCATCTCTGTTCAGCCATGATGGTCCTGAACCCTGGGCTTGACTAGAGAACAAATGTTTCCCTAGCTATACCCAACCTGTAGCTTCCTGCTCCACAAATGTGTCATGAGCCACTGTGGCTGGACTGTGGAAGAACAAGGGACCTTTCTATGGAGTGTTCCTACTAACTAAACGCTGTCCATCTTTCTGCAGACATCTTTACCTTCTTGAATGATTCACTCAGAGTGGGAGCTGCAAGCTGCTTTTTCGGGCAAATGCTGCCACTCCCTCACTAGTCTGACTCAGTTTCCTAGGTATTGATGGAATCACAAAACAGCTTGGATGGAACTGTGTTTCCAGTTTGACATGGGCACTCGAGACACTACTGTTCCATGCATGGCTCCCCCATCATGCTTTATTTCTGGTGATGTCTCCAAACCTGGCCCTGGGCTGTATCTGACCCCATCTCCAAGAAGAGCAACCACTGGGAAGACCCTTTCTTGAGTAGAGTGTCAAGGACCAGGGAGAGCACCTATTCGCTCCACCAGTGCCTCAGTCTTCTCTCAATCAATATTCCACAGGCGCTGGTTCCCAGAGACCCCTCTTTCCTACTTCCTCTCCAAGGAAACATGAGCTCTGCATGCCTTCTCTCCATCCTCTGCTCTGCTCTCCTCTCCTCTCCTCTCCTTTCCTCTTCTTTCCTGAATTCTCTCCACCAATATGTATTGCTCTGATCTTAAATTACCTTCTTTCTGTCTCTGCTGTTCCTTCAAGCCTCCATCTTCATTCTCTCCCTTTTACTCCTTACTCTGAAAGCTTAATTTGTCTCCAACTGTTTTCCTTCTGCAGACACCAGAGTTGGAACCAAGGCACTGTAAATTGTATGGCTAACTGTGCAGTTCTAAGGGTCCATAAGGCCTGATTATTCACTCCAAATGACACACATGTGTACACACACACACACACACACACCCTTCATGACTTCATAATTGAATCCTGACTAACCCTGGGACCCCAGTAAGAGCTATCCTCCTTCAACAGGAAGCCTTCTTGAGCATGTGGCAGAAATGATAGTAAAATAAGGAGGCTGGGCTTAAAGGTCCATCTTAGAAATGTGTACCTAGCACGCAGCAAAAGAGACTAAGACTCAGAAACTAATGGCGACTGTTCTGCCTGCATAAGACTGGGACGGGAGGGCGAAGGGTGTGGATGGATTACAGACAGCTAATGGGGGCTGGGAAGAGGAGTGTCACTTTCTTCAGTACGGAGAACACTGATAAGGCAATCACCTCACACCCACACTCATCAGACAAGCAGATTTCAGCTCAGTGCATCCCACACAGCAAAGTCGTGGAAGTAGGGGAATTTGTTAGGATGGGCTTCAGGGGGGAAGAGGGGAGGGATCAGAGGGGGCGAGAAGGACTAGAGTCCATCATGTCCATGTATTAAACTGCCAAGGAACAAGAAATTGATCAATGCAATTTTTACTAAAAAGGGAAAGATGTAGCAATTTGGAGTCATACCACCAGAGGACACATTCATTCATGCATGTGACCATGTGACAAAGGAAACCAAGCAGGACTGGAGGGCGGAGTGATGCCCCTCCTCGTCTGACTGCCCTCCACTGTGTGGCATGGCCCAAACCACCTGCCCTGGGAACTCCACCTCACTTTACAGTGGCATGGTAGTTAGGCAGCTGTGGTAAGACCCACCCTTTGGGGGTTTTGTCCCAGCATTAGCCCCTTTTGAAGAAGGAACTTCATGGAGGACACCTAACTATGCTCATGGCAGTGAGGCTCTGGATACCAAAAGCACAGGTCTCAGAAACTTTATATTGCTAAAGGAATACGCTCATTGTATAACCAAGGTCAGGCTAATGTGTTGAAAGGAGATTTGGAAAAGAGAAGGAAAGCCCATGGATGGGTAGTTTGGCTGTGGGAATAATTAATCCAAATAGATAGAGTGAATTGTCAAGTAAACTCCCCTGTGAGAAATCAGTGACTAGCAAGGCAAAACATAGTATTCTCCCGAATTCTGTGACTTAGGTAGATCTAAATCTTAGCACAATCTAGTCATTAGTAAACCCTCAAGTAACATGAAAAAAATACACATCAACTGAACAGTCATTTTCAGACTATTCTGACAAAAGTTCCTGGATGAGCTGAGTTCATCTTCTGTACAACACTGTCTATCCATACTGTACCTCTTCCTCTCTTCTCTCTCTCTCTCTCTCTCTCTCTCTCTCTCTCTCTCTCTCTCTCT
>CABHPP010124854.1:68556-82872 GCA_902168425.1 Peromyscus attwateri | reverse complement strand
CATGGTGACAGGGCGGCGGCGGGGCGGCGGTAGCGCGCACGGGGAGGCGACGGTCACCTGCGCCGGAAGTACCGCCAGGCGCGGGCACACCGACCCGCACTCGCGACCCAGGTTCCGGCAGCTTGGGAACCGGCTCGGGACCGGCGTAGGGAGGAGAGGGTTGGCGGTGCGGGTTCGGCGCCCCGGTTCCCGGTCTCTAGCCTCTGGCTCTCTGCTTCGCCACTTCCGAGCTCGGGCAGCCGCTAGGTGTCAGGCCCCGCCTGGGCCCAAGCTCAGCTCCGGGAACCCTGGGGTCACCTCTCCCAGCCCCCGTGGGCGGAGATGGCACTTTGCACTTTACTGGAAGGCTGGGAATAACCCTGTCCTTCCCGCCTCTGCACACCCGCCACGCAGACACTGTTGTTGATAGTTTGCCTCCCTCTTTTTTCCACTCCAGGACGGGGACACACACACACACACACACACACACACACACACACACACACACGGGAGAGACACCAATCTAAGGATAGATACGGTTCTTCCAACTTCTCATTTAAGGCCTAGACCTATTGCCAAGGTCTGTACTTAAGACAGGAGGTTGCCAAGGCGGAGGCTGGGAGCTTGGGCCGGGGATCCTGGCCCGCTATGCAGGAAGTGCTATGGGTAGATAAGAGCCCAGCTCAGACTTCCTACAAGCTGGGAACAAAAGGTTCTTTCCTGTTGGATGCCTGGCCAGACTCACCATGGATCCAAGAATGGGAGAGAAATGGGGTATTTTCCCTGTGAGGCAAAGCACCTTTGACTGTGGGACTGACCTCTCTCACCTGCCTCCCCCCAACAAAGGCAGTCCTTGGAGCTCCTCAGCACACTGGGAGCTTCCCATAGGCCGAAGCCAGAATTGGGTGGGGGCCTTCTAGAGGGGATACCCTCATAAGTGAGCATGCTGTCTAGTGTATGGTTGAGATAGCGCCAAGAGCCGGAATTGTGTCAAGGTAGCTTTTCATCTGGAGGAAGCTAATGGACATGTTATGGTAAGCAGCAGCTTCCTTGGTGTGCTTATAAACTAAAGATGGAGCTGAGCCATTTCTCATTGTTTGGTGGGTATATTGGGGCTTCTGGGAGGAAAAGGAGGGACAGATTTGGCAGGATGGGATCTTGTTCAAGTGCTGAGTTCCCTGGCTACAGTGCAAGGCTTTCAGCGCCTCCCAAAGCCTGGGGAGACTCCTGCTGGGGACTCATGGGACCCTATGGGTTCTTGTCCCCAATAGTCCTGTAGTAGGCTGCAGGGCTTTTCTCTAGAAGGGGTGTGGGACACACACACACACACACACACACACACACACACACGCACTGTCCTCAGGGCCTGCCTAAAGTGAGATGTAGTATTCCAAGAGAGGGAGAGACCTCTGTCCCAGCTTATAGAGATTCAGCTGTAAGGGTCCATGTACCCCACTTTAAAGAATGGGGGAGCACATCACAGTGCTTTCAAACACTGAATTTCAGCCTGGTCCAGCTGCCGGAGTTCCCAGCTCAGAACGGGGGACCTCCAAACTACCTTTCCCCCTGTCCTGGTGCAGGAATCCCTGCCTCCAAAGCCCGAGCAGTGTATGCATCTGCGGCTTGTAGTGGGCAGAGGAACAGTCCCCCCATTTCCTTTTCTCAGGCCACTATCACATGTGGTCCAGGCTTGGAAGCTGAAGATGTTTGTCTACAGAAATCCTCCCTTGGCACTCGCATCCGCTGCTCTGCGGGCCTCGTGGTTTCTCACATACACAGTGTTGATTTCTCTTTGGAATGGTCTTTCCTGGATCATCCCTGAACTCATTCCTTCACGTCCCCAAGCTCACTGCTTCCAAAGGCATTTCCTGACCACCAATGAGGCAGTATGGGAGGGGCTAGAGATTCGACTCCCCCAGACTCAGCGTGTTAGGGACAACTCGGGGGCTCTGAGCAAATGCTTTAAGGAGCAGAAAGAGCACCAAACTGATGGATCCTCTTCTCATAACCTGGATGCCAGATGTGAGACCCACTCCCACCTGATGGATTTTCCCTCCGCTGCCACCCTGGGATTACTTGGCTCAGAAAGCTGAGGGGAAAGTCAGGATTCCCAGTTAAATTTCTATTTTAAAAAATTTAGCATGAATATATCCTAATTATTCCTCAAATGTAACAGGTCTCCTGTTTTTATTTTAAAGGTAAGTTGTTAAATTTTCAGCCATTTCGCCAGGAAGCCCAGTGTGGGCCTAGCTCCCAAGTGTTTCTGGGAGTCCCTAGAATCCAGAGGAATATCAAGAGGGATGCAAAAATCCACATGCCTGAGCCAAACAAATGTGTATCTGCTCTGAAAACTGGGCCCTGCCCTGCAATGTCCCCTGGCCAGTTCTCAGCCCAGACAGCAACATCCTCAGGCCCTGTCTACACCATCCTCAGACTCAGGCAGCAGCATCCTCAGGCCCTTGGGAACTGTGTATGGTATGTGATGACTACTGTGATAAAGTTAAAAATAGAACCATGAATCACTCTGGAAGAAAAGTTTATCTTCCAGATGCATGGGCACTGGAGGTGATCAAGAAGTCCTAGAGACCCAGGAACGGTCAGAGCATCCATTGGAACCACTGCCATGGAGGCAGGGCACTAGCCACGGTGAAGACAGTGAGTTACCTGGGACCTCGGGAACACTAAGGGGCCTGGGACATCAAAGACTGAGTTGTTACCCCGCCCCTGGTTGATCCCAAGGTGGGTTCATCTGAGAAAATAAGACTCAGACAAGCAGGAGGGCTGTAGCTACTGAACCCAGATGTGGAGAAGCAGTGAGGTATGACAGTCAGATTGACTTTCCCTCTCCTAGACCCTGAGAGAACAGGACACCAGCTGGCTAGGGAACCAGCCTTGTGCAGGAAGTGGTCTCCTTAAAGGCTAGGGGTCTTGATGAGGTTCATGTTCTCTGCCAGTTAAAGAACTCAAAAGCAGGGAAAAATCTTGAACCCTGCAAACAGGAGCAGACAGACAGCATCAGCAGTTGAAGAAAAGCGTTTGTTGGGGGTGAGGACACACATGCACACAGCAAACACTCAGAGAAAAAGACCTTCAAGCAGAGGGGGTACTCTGGAAGCCAGAAAACCCAGTCTCCCTCCAGGGCTGGGAAGAGTCTTCCTCCCCTAAGTTAGGATTGGTCAGTCAGAAGACAGACAGAGTTCCTGATTGGCCACAACTGTTGTGTAAACATGTCCTCACTGGGCCTTGAACTTGCTGAGCCAGTCCATCAGCAGGCGGCCTGCTGGTGGGGGAAGAAGCCCACAAGCCTTTATTTGAAGCTGCCAGGCTTTGTCTCAGGTCGGGGGTGAGGAAGAAGCCGGCCATCTTGGAAGTTCACCAACTTTATTACCGAGCCATGGCCCTTCTCCATGTCTGTCTGCCCACCAGGGAGTCTGTCTACACCTTATCCTTCAGTGTGGCAGCGCTGGGGACCATGCTTTTAGGTGTCATTTTCTTCATGGTTCCCCTCCCTCCTTTTCCTGGTTCTTTTCCTCCTTCCCTCTCTTCCTCCTTCCTTCTAACATGGGTTTACTGGACATCTGCTGTGTGCCAGGCATTGTTCTAGGCCCTGGAGAGACTGTACTAATGGAGACAGACAAGGACCCTGCTTTCATGTAACTCCAATGAAGTGGAAAAGTAAACTAACGAATTACACACACACACACACACACACACACACACACACACACACACACATTCATGTGCAGGTAGATGGATGTCTACACACCAACCTAATCGTATGAGGCATAGGTGTCATGCTTCAACACAGCAAACATTATGAAAAGGTAATAAAGCAGGCAACAGGCAGAGAGCAAAGAGCAGAGGCAGCCAGTGCTGAGCCAGTGCTGAGAATGACTGAGGGGACAGGAGGGCTGCAGGCCATGGGAAGCCTGGGGAAGGGAATTCCAGGGGAGAGCTGAGGAGGGACAAAGGCCCCGAAGCAGGAATGGATAAGTACATCTGCCCTGCCCTCTGCCTCTGCTTGCTGTGGAATCGTCCTTTTGTACATTGTGAAGAAGAATTGCTCTCCTTGTTAATTAAAAGCTGATTGGCCGATGGCTAGGCGGGATTTTCAGGGCAGAGAGAATTTGGGGAAGAAGAAGGGCAGAGTGCAGGCAGACATGGTGCTAGAGCTGAGAGTCTACATCTTGCAGACAACAGGAAGTCAACTAACAGTCACACTGATGGAAACTTGAGCAAAAGAGACCTCAAAGCCCGCCCCCACAGTGACACACTTCCTCCAACAAGGCCGCACCTCCTAATAGTGCCACTCCCTTTCGGGGCCGTTTTCTTTCAAACCACGACGTTCCACTCGCTGGCCCCCAAAGGCTTATGGCCAAATCATAATGCAAAAAAATGCATTCAGTCCAACTTCAAAAGTCCCCGTAGTCTATAACAGTCTCAAACTTGTTCCAAAATCCAAAGTCTCTTCTGAGACGCATGGCAATCTCTTAACTGCAGTCCCCTGTAAAATCAAAATCAAAAAACAGATCTCCAATTCCTTTCAGCTTTGATGACTGCAGCACACTTCTTCTCTTGGGCTGGTTCCACTTCCTGTTAGCAGCTCTCCTTAGCAGGTATCCCATGGCTCTGGCATCTCTAACATCTTGGGGTCTCCAAGGCAATCCAGGCTTCAACTTCACAGCTTCACACAATGGCCTCTCTAGGCCTCCATTCAGGGACACCCTGACCCATGCCTGGCTATAACACGAATTGCTAAACGGTCTTATTAAAAAAAAAAAAAAAAAACAGAGACAGATATTGGGGTGAAAGCTGAGAGATCAGAGGAATAGAACAAGCCAGCCACAAGTTCTTACCACTAGGAAATCCTCAGCCCGAGAGAGCTACTTCCTGTGTACTCACACCCTATATACCTCTCTGTGCCCTGCCATCTTACTTCCTCTCTCCGCCCAGCGCTATCGCTTCCTGTCTGTCTGTACAGACCTCCAGACCTCTATGGTTAACTAGTACTGGGATTAAAGGCGTGTGCCACCACCCCTGACTCTGTTCCCAGTGTGGCCTTGAACTCACAGAGATCTGGATGAATCTCTGCCTCCCAAATGCTAGGATTAAGGGCGTGTGCTACCATTGCCTGACTTCTATGTTTAATATAGTGGCTGGCTTTTTCCTCTGATCCCTAGGCAAGCTTTATTTGTTAGAGCACAAATAAAATATCACCACACCTGGCCTCAGTGACTTTCTTTAGGCATGGAGGCAAATTTCATAACCTGTTTCTTCTGTCCTTAACTCTAAAGCCAAAACCATGTGCCTGAAGCAGCCAAGTTCTGCTGCTTGCTGGGGCTGGAACATGGTCCCCTAGTTCAATTACATCTTCACCAGCTTTCTGTCCTTCACTGCCTAAGCTTGGCTGTCCTGAAACTTGTTCTGTAGACAAGGCTGGCCTCAAATGCAGAGATCTGCCAGCCTTGGCCTTCCCAGTGCTGGGATTAAAGATGTGCCCCACCATACCTGGCTCTAAGTTTTTCTTTAGTTCCTTTTCACAAGTTGGAAATTTAGCTGGGTGGGATCTTGCCCTGAGGTCACCACTCCCTCTATTCCATTTCTTAATCTGTTTATCTCTTTGAACATAGAATTTAGCTCCATTCCACTTCCTGATGCTCTTTTTCTCCTCAAAATTATGGAATTAATCCAAAATTCTTCACTTTAACCTCAGGCAGACTCTTCGGACAAGGGCAAAAAACAGCCATTTTCTTCACCAAAATATCACAAGAATGATCTCTAGGCAACATACTATAATTCTTCTCCTCTGAAACCTCTTGAGTGAGCACCCCACAGTTCATCAAATCACACTCAGCACCACTGTCTTCCATGCTCCTATTAGGATGGTCCATTAAGCAGCACTTAAAACGTTCAACTGCTTTTCTAATCCACAGTCCTAAAGTCTACATTATTCCAAACAAAATCGTGGTCAGGCCTAGCACAGCAGTACTAGTTGGTCCCTGGTACCAACTTCTGTCTTAGTTAGGGTTTTTATTGCTGTGAAGAGACATCGTGACCACGGCAATTCTTTTTTTTTTTTTTTTTTTTTTTTTTTTAACCTCAGGGTACTCTTCAGAAGTGACGGATAAGAGATTTAGATAGGAAGATAGAGGGGCAGAGAAACAGATAGAAACACAGGATAGCCTCGGGAGGACCTGGATCCTTATCCACTGGCCCCTTCTGTCTCTTCTAAAGTGCTATTTATAGGAATGCCAAGGGGTGGAGCAAAAGATCTCCCCGTAGCTCAGCCAAGTGTAGACCCTTCCAATCACCTAGAAACCATGCACATGGTCAAGCAATCCTCTAATGCAGCTCTGCTGGGTAAAGCAAGTTCAGCTCTTACTAGGAAACCTTTGTGGGCCTTCACACTGGTTAGTATCAAGTTGATTTATCCATGTCCCATGACCAAAGTATGGACTAAGGCATTTCTTAGAAAGAAAACATTTGATTGGCTCACTTACAGTTTCAGAGGTTTAGTCCATTATCATCATGATGGTGAGCAGGGTGGTGTGCAGGCAGATATGGTGCTGGAGTTGAGAGTGTTACATCTTGCAGGCAACTGACAGTCACACTGAGGGAAGCTTGAGCAAAAGAGACCTCAAAGCCCACCCCCACAGTGACACACTTCCTCCAACAAGACCACACTTCCTAATAGTGCCACTCCCTTTCAGGGCTATTTTCTTTTAAACCACCACAATCTAGAAGATGAGGTAGCCATGAGGTGGCTGGACCAGCTGACTTTCCAAGGTCACAGCCAGGCAACAGCCTTTGTCCTGAGTCCAGGGTTTCGCCTCTCCATGCTCTGGACTCTCCTGCCGCCATGATTCCTACTTCTCTTGACGCTGGTCTTGGCCATTGCCTTCTGCCTTGAGTGCTGATATCAGGAGAAAACCTTTGATTTGAAGGGTACTTTGACCTCACCCCCAATCTCCCTTACCCAGGAAGCCACAGGCAGTGGCTGAAGCTCAGGGAATCACCTTCAGCTTGTCCCCATTGTCCCTGTGGGACCCTCAGTCCTTCCTGCTCTTCCCAAGGGGCTGGCACTGGAACCCACTGGACTCGTTTACTCCTGGGCTCAGAGACCCTGGGCGTATGTGATTCAAGGCCTAGCCCCCAAGCACTGGGACACCAAAAGTGTTTCCCCAGGACAGGGGCTCAGGTGCAGATCCTAAGACTACCAAAGAGACAAGATCACTACTTAGACGCTGTTTTAAAATCTTAACTGGTCTGGGGATGTCACTCAGTTGGTAGTGTGCTCACCTACCATGCATGAAGCCCTGGGTTCAATACTCCACAAGCCATAAACTGGCTGTGGGGTCTCTGCCTGTCATCTCAGCAAATACACTGGCAGATAGACAGATATTGTGTGTCTGTTGTGTTTTGATATTAGATCTCCCTATGTAGACCAGGCTAGCCTAAACCCTGCTGTGAGCCTCCTGTCTCGTTCTCTGAAGTCCTGGGATTACTTACAGGTGTGTGTATGTCTGGCTTCTTGGAGGATTAAAAAATTATTACCTTATTTTTGTATGGTGTGTGTGTGTGCATGTGTGTGCACCTGTGCACATTATGCAATGCACATGCAGAGGTCAGAAGACAACCTGTAGAAGCTGGTCCTTTGCTTCCACCATGCAGGTCCCAGCTCATCAGCCTGGCAGCTGAGCACTGAGCCAGCCCGCCAGCCCTGAGGAGTTCTTGAATCATGACTCCTCACAACCCTCCCCACTTCACACACCTGCCACACACCTCCCGAGGAGAATGGCGTGCCCTGGCCTCTGCCTCGCTGCGATAGCTGTGGCCACCATCTCCTTGCTTTGGGACTTGTCTGGCACCTGAACAAAAGTCCTAAGTACCACTTAGAACAATGCAAATGACTCCAAGTGAACTGAGAACAGCCATCTTCCCACCCAGAAGAGCCTCTTCTGCCCATCATGGCGCAACCAGAGTTCTGGCTAGAAGTCTTGGTTCCAACCAGGCTCGGCTGTCAACCTCCACACACAGACCTTGAGTGAGGAGGGATGGTGAGCAGGTAATAAGTGAGGAGTATCCCAGGCAGAACTTAAAGGAAAGGTCACAGCCTGGGAAGTGCAGTGCACAAGCCCCCAAACGAAGGCTAGAGCTGCAGGCCTATTATATAGTTTGCCAAGCACGGACTTTTGGTTTGGTTTGTTTCTACCATCATTCTCTTCAAACATCTTCTAAATATCTAAATGTAGTTTTGGTGTGTGAATGACATGTTTGTATGTGTGAATGTGCATGTGTAGTTTTGTGTGCGGATGCAGGTGTGTGCCGCCACAACCATGTGGAGGTCACAAGACAGACAGCTCATGTGTCCCTGCCTCCCACCTAGTCTGACAAAGTCTGTCTCTGTGGTTTTGCTACTGTGGATGCTCGGCTAGCCGGCCCCAGTGGGAATTCTCCCGCCCCTACCTCTTATCTCCTATAGGAGTGCAGGGACTGCAGACGCTCATACTGTGTATTCAACTTTTACATAAGTTCTGGGGATCTGAACTCAGGTCCTCAGGCTTGCTGCACAGGTGCCACCGAGTCATCTCCCAGCCCCAAGGGCATTTTTAAAAATACCTCGTTTATTCTCATCACCACTTTATGAAAGAATTTTTACTTGCTTATTTATTTATTTGTTTGTTTGTTTGTTTATTTATTTATTTTTGGTTTTTCCAGACAGGGTTTCTCTGTGTAGTTTTGGTGCCTGTCCTGGATCTCTCTCTGTAGACCAGGCTGGCCTCGAACTCACAGAAATCTGCCTGGCTCTGCCTCCCGAGTGCTGGGATTAAAGGCGTGTGCCACCCCCACCCGGCTTATATTTTAATTACAAAAGCATAGAATAGCTAGTTAGAATAAAGCTATTGGGCTGAGAAAGGTGGCCTCAGCCATGCACAATGGTATGCTTGTCATTCCAGCACAGGGAAGGAGAAGCAGGGCAGAGCGGCAGTTAACAGGGAATTCCACGTGGTTTATCTGGTAATTAAAAGAGGTTTATTTCAGGGGTAACTTACAACCAATAAGGGGTTGATTATAGGATCCGGGAGAGAGAACTCTGACTTGGTCTGCAATCCAGCCTCCAGGACCATGAGGAGCTAGGAGAGCAAGCATGTACGCATCTCAGGTCTCAAGGGGTCTCTCCTCGGCCACGCCCCAGGGGCAGGTCATAGGCAGGGGTGGCAGTTACTTGTTGCCACACTAGGGGCAGTGCTTCGAGGTCAGAGCTGGAACAGCTACCCACTACAGCAGGGGGCGATTTCAGGCTACTTCCTGCAACCCTGCCTCAAAAGAGAGTGAAGGGTTATGTTTCGGCATTCCATTTCCTCTATTGCTGACTCAGGAACACATTATCAGAGTCAGCTGGCCTGAGGTCCATACGCAATTGAACCAAACCTGGTGACATGGAGGAGGCAGGGCCACAGCAGGGAGGATTTTGTAGTCACTAGTGTGGCTTCTATCCCTGAGGTGACCGCCATAAGGAAGGTTTTGCTGAAGATTCTGCAGAGTGGGCTTTAACGGACACTTTCACAGCAGTGTAGAAGTGGGTTGGCGAGGCAGCGAGGGTCTGTGTGAGGCAGGCAGTGGGCGTGGACAGAGGACAGCTTCAAGAAGTGTGCAGAGGAAGACTTGCAAAGAGCTGATATTCCCAGAGTTTTTAAAGCAAAAGCTTGTGCATTGACGGCCCTACTGAGCAAGGCTCAGCACACTCATCAGCAGGCCAATTAAAGAGCCAAGTACTGGGCCTGGGAGCTAGCTCAGTCAGCAGAACGCATACCACTCCAGCGTGGACACCTGCGTGAGCCCCAGGCCTGCATTGAAAGAAAGAAAGAAAGACAGAAAGGAAGGGAGGGAGGGAGGAAGGAAGGAAGGAAGGAAGGAAGGAAGGAAGGAAGGAAGGAAGGAAAGAAAGAGGAAAGAAAGGAAGAAAAGCCCAGTGTGGTGGTGCCTGCTTTTAATCCCAGCACTCAGGAGGCAAACCAATCTCTGTGAGTTCAAGGCCTTGTCTATATATCAAGCTCCAGGACTACATAGAGAGACCCTGTTTCAAAAACCAAAACAAAAAGGAAAGAATAAAAAACAAAGGAAAGAAGGGAGGGAGGGAGGGAGGGAAACAGGCAGGCAAAGGAAACCCAGCCAGCCAGGCACAGCTGTGGCTCACTTGTAATTCCATCACCAGAGGCAAAAACAGGAGGCTCAGCTTCCAGTTGAGCATCATTGAGAAGAGACACCTGGTGTTGACCTCTGGCTTCCACATGCACACACCACACCACACCATGCCACGCCACACCATGCCCCCCCCCCAACACACACACACAGCGAGAGGGTGGTGAACGATGAAGAACAGAAAAAAGATTTCGCCGGGCGGTGGTGGCGCACGCCTTTAATCCCAGCACTTGGGAGGCAGAGCCAGGCGGATCTCTGTGAGTTCGAGGCCAGCCTGGGCTACCAAGTGAGTTCCAGGAAAAGCGCAACGCAACACAGAGAAACCCTGTCTCGAAAAACCAAAAAAAAAAAAAAGAAAAAAGATTTCTTCAGTGTGGCCCTCCAGTCTCTCCTGCAAGGTCTTCGGACAGAACCGTGCCATGTGGAATCTTGTGAAGAGGTAAGCTGTGCCCTCTGGCTGGCACCAGGCTTCGGCCGATATGGGGCTCCCAGGAGGACTCCAGTTCCTCAGAGACCACTGTTTCAATATCTGGCTGCCAAGGGAAGGGCACAGGGGTGTCTTCTTAGGAAACCTTCATTCCTGCCAGTTTGTTATACTGGGTGCTCGGGTGAGGGTGGGCAGGGGGGCGGGCCCCACAGGACCAATAGGGAGCTGTCATCCTGTCCCTGTTCACCTAAGGACAGCAGCAGAGGGAACTTTGACTTGCTAGAGGCAAAGCGGGAATAAATAGGTTTAAGATTTACGATTAAACAGTAACAATACCCAATGCAATTTGCGAATAAACAGTAACAGAAAGAGTAGGAAAACGTGGCTGGGCATGGGCACACACATGCAACCCCAGGCAGGAAGACTGCCAACTTGAGGCCAGCCTATGCTGCATACCAAACTCAACAAAGCAACAGCGTGATCCTCGGCACCATCTACGCATAGACGGTGGACGTCCTCAAAGTTTGTGGGAAGGAGAAAGATCAGGGGGTGCCGCTACTCTCTTGGGGACCCTGTCCCGCCATGCTGGGCTCCACCCCTGTACGGTCTCATTCAACTAACACTCCAGTGCCTTAGTGGAAATACGTGAAGTGCTCAAACGCCAAGGCAGACAGGCTCGTCAAGTTGCACCCCACATCCCTGCAGCACACAGCACCCTGGGTGGAGGGCGTCAATATTGGTAAACAGAGGAAGGAGGCTAGGCCAGCACAGGTCTAGCTTTATAGAAGGCCCTGGTAGTCGCTTCCTGGGCTCTTGGAGAGGGCTGAATGCCTCCTAGCAAGTTCTCTGGAATGGATATCTGACCATCAGCATGCAGAGAACAGGAAAAGGTCAAAGGCCCTTGTGGTTGTGGGAAGGAGACCAGACCACTGGAGTCCGTGGCAGGTGCAGGGTGAGATACCTTAGTGCAGTCATTTCTCTTCCCAGCAAAGGCCCAGCAGACCCGCCTCCCAAACCAGACCTCCCACTGCCCGTTTCCAAGCCCTCACCTAAGCTGGTTTGAGCATGTTCCCTCTATGAGGGGCACTCCTCTCTTCCTCTTCCTCCCTTCAACCTGGACTGTCTAGACAGATACCCGCTGAACAGCCTCAAGCGCACAGTTCTACTGGGCCACAGCCTCTGATCTCTGGGCCTCTGCTCTTGCTGGTCCCCTGCTCTCCCTGCTCTGGAGATAAGGTGGGAAAATGATGTGTCCGGAGGGAGGACATCCACCCTCCTGAGCCTGGAAGCTCAGCCTGCCTTTCTTTACAGCTAGTCTATCTATCACTCCCTGGTCCCTTCGTGCAGAGCACTCGGTGACTCTTCTGTTGTCCCCCCCCCTCCCCCCACCCCCGTCCACAACACTCTGTTGAAATGTGAGTCTCCCCTGGGTCACAACACTGATGGATTTCAAGCTCTCTAGGAACCACCTCAGGTCAACCCCAGTGGGTCTGTGCGGGTGAGGCCAGGCTGCTGTTGCTCAGGGCTGTCCCCACTGTGTCGCTGAACACAAGCACAGGGCCTGTGTTTCCTGGATCCCGCTGGCAACGTGCCAAGGAAGGAGTGAATGAAAGTGGGAGGTGGTTCCGAAGACCAGGCCAGATTAGGCAAGAGAGGAAGGACAGACGTGAGTCACAGATTACTCATACGTTCTTGGCCTGAGAGGCCAAGATGCACGGCGCTGTTCGAAGCTATGGCAGAGCCAGGCTGCCTCCCGGGCTGGCAGGAAGATGCCCAGCTCCCTTCCGCTGCCTGGAAGTCTATAGACAGGCTGTGCTAGAGACGGGGCTGGACACGCTGAACTGCTTGTTCCAGGGCTGTTCGGCAGCATGTCAACTTTCGAATTGTTTATTTTCCCAAGGCTTCTGGTTTGTTTTCATTATTTTAAGGAGCTGTCTATGTGATCCAGGACAGCCTTGAACCTATGGCAGTCCTCGCCTCAGCCTCCTGAACGCTGGTATTATAGATGTGAGCCTGTACTCAACCTCTTCACTGTTTTTAATTTCTTTTAAAAATTGTTATTACTATTGTGTGTATACACAGGTCAGAGGACATCTGTGGGAACTGGTTCTCTCCTTCCACCGTGTGGCGCCCAAAGAGCTGCCGGGTTGTCAGGCTGGGCAGCAAGTGCTGCTGTTACCCACTGCACCGTCCTCTTTAGCATTTAAATGTGCAGGGCACCCATAAGAAATACATTTTTTTTCTTTTTTTGGTTTTTCAAGACAGGGCGGATACACACACCACAGTGCTAGGGCTGGGAGGAGGAAGCAGTAACATTCTGAGTTCCACACACACGCCCAGGCTAGCCTGGGCTACCTGAGTCTCCATCTCAAAACAAGAGACAGAATTAGAGCCAGGCATGGTGGTATACTGCGCTCAGAACTGTAATCCCAGCACTCTGGAGGCTGAGGCAGGAGAATCTCGAGCTGTAGGCCAGCCTGGGCCTCTAATGCAACCTCCCAGAAAGCATCATAAAGAAAGAAAAAGAAAGAAAAGAACTGCTTTGGAATGTAACTTGGTGGTAGAGTACCTACCTGCTTAGCATATACAAGGCCCTGGGCTCCATCCCCAGCACTGAAAAAAAAAAACCAATAATAATAATAATAATGAGTGAAGCAATAAGACTGAACCTGGCAGTCTTTGTGTGGTGAGGGAACTAGAAATGTTTATTTATTTGTGGTGTTGAGAATTAAATCTGGGCAAGAGCTCTACCACTGAGCGGTAGCTGCAGACCAAACTAGTGATTCTTCACGTGAAAAAGACTTGAAGCTTTTCACCAACTGCAGGTTGTCACAGCGAGGCCAGGCTGCCCAGACACGGCTGACTTCCGACAGCACCAACACCATCCCTAAGGGGCTCTCGCCACGCTCGCCAGCCGGCACAGTGTAAGAGGGAGCAGGCCTGTGGCAGGGTGGGAATCACAGAGACCACAGACCCAGCCGGAGTTTCTCTTGAGGGAAGAATGTAGAACATCTGTGTGCACATAAAGCACACAGCACATGGAGGGTGAGACTCCGGAGCTGCCGAGCCTGCCAGCCTGGGCGCTCGGTCCCTGGCCGTGTTCAGGTAGGGACAGGGCAGTTGGGTCCTGAGATATCTCTGGGAAAAAGCAAGGAGTGCTTCCTAAGGTTTTTCTTCTCCAAGCATCCCAACATTAAGAAATCTAATTACCACCACCCCCCCCCCCGAAGATTTTTAATAAAGAACATTTAATCATACAATTTTGGTTGTGGTTCCCCCCCCCAATTCCTCCCAGATCCTCCCCACACACCCAATTTTTGATCTTCCTCTCTCATTTAAAAAACAAAACAAAACAAAACAAAACAAGAAATGCACATACACACACAAAAGAAAGAGAAACACGAAAATGAAAATCAAAACAAGGAAAGACCAATAAGAAAATGCAACACAGAGCAAAATGGAAACACAAAGTCCACAACATAACACTGCCATCTTATCTTTCCCTCTGTGTTGGCGACCACTCCCAGGCCTGGGGCCTGCCCTGGGGTGTGGTAGAGCAGTTGCCCAGCTGCAGGAGGCCCTGGGGTGTTTGACTCCCAGTAAAACAAACACAAACGAAAGAGAAAGAATTCACATAGTATGTGGAGGTAGGGGTGAGGTGTGCAGGGGTGGGGTGTGTGTGGGTAGGGGTGGGGTGTGGGTAGGGG
>CABHPP010124854.1:0-68456 GCA_902168425.1 Peromyscus attwateri | reverse complement strand
GGGTGTGGGTAAGGGTGGAAATTTGGGTAGGGGTGTGTGTGTGGGTAGGGGTGGGGTGTGTGTGGGTAGGGGTGGGGGTGTGGGTAGGGGTGGGGTGTGGGTAGGGGTGGGGTGTGTGTGGATAAGGGTGGGGGTATGGGTAGGGGTGGGGTGTGGGTAGGGGTAGGGTGTGGGAAGGGGTGGGGGTGTGGGTAGGGGTGGGGTGTGATGAAACTAGAAGGGAAGCATGAGAGTGGAAAAAATGATCTTAAGGCAGCGGTGGTGGTGGTTGTGGGGGGGATTGGCGGTGGCAGCGGCAGCGGGCGGCGGCGACAGCAGCGAGGGTACTGGGGTACTTGTGAGAGTAGAAGGGGCTGTGGAAGGTAGACCAGACTGGAAGGGCAATGGGAAGGGGAAGTGTTACACTAGTGCTCTAGTAAAATCCATTATGTTGAACGGTCTCTTTAAAAATCAATACACTGGCTGGGCATGGTGGTACACACCTCTAACCCCAGCACTTGGAACACAGAGGTAGGCAGATCTCTGTGAGTTCAAGACCAGCCTCGTCTACTTATCGAGCTCCAGGCCAACTGGGGCTACATGCTATTAATTTAATCTAGTTAAACAGGCAAAAGAAACAAGCAGGAATATGTAAGAATAAGAAACACTAAGTTTGCACTTCATAAACTTGACAGGATGTTTAGCCTCAGTAGCAACAAGAGAATAAATATCCCCTAAATGACAAGGAAAACCGGACAATGGCATTGGAGAGTGGTGGGGGATCCCCACCCTCCCTCTGCCTGCTGGATCGGGAATCCCTGGAATGAAGGGCCAGTCAGTTTGAGAGACAGGATGTGAAGGCAGTGAAAACAAAAGGTTTTTTCAAAGGCCTGAGCAATGAGAGGAAAGGCAGCCCTCCCGGAGCTGCTCAGCAGAGCCCAGGGGCGCAAAGGGCTTTGCTGAGGAGAGGCTCGTGGAGGGGGCTGTGCATGGATGGAGCTGGGTCCTGGTCGCCTGCATCCTGTGTCTCCTAGGCCAGAGCTAGCAGTGGCTCCTGAGTTTCAGATCACTTTACTGCCCATCATGAGACTTGCGTTAGTTAATGACACATGACATGCTACTTATTATGGAACTAAAAACTTGGGAGGGTATTACAAAAGTGATAGGTCATGAGATGCTCTGAACTGTAGGAATCTAAAGAAAGACTTAGGTAGGCTGGGTACACGCCTGTAATCCCAGCTCTGGAGAGGTCGAGGAAGGAAGATCACAAGTTCACAGTCAATTTGAGCTTCACACACAGCCATACCCTGTCTACTTGATAAATAGTGAGATTTTAGATTTCCTTTCGTACTTTTCTTTTAGACAGGGTTTCACACATCCCAGCATTCTAGACTGGCTTCCAACAGATTATATAGACAAAGACAACCTTGAACTCTATTGTTGTTGTTTATTTCTTGTTTTGTTTTTTTGAAACAGGGTTTCTCTGTGTAGTCCTGACTGTCCTGTCCTGAGCTCACACCATGCCGGGCTATAAATACATAAAATTTAGCAATCCCTCCCCGCTGCCCCCCACCTTCCACTCCTGCTAGGCAAGCACGTTACCACTGGCCTTCATCCCCAGCATCAGTATGCCAAAGTGTGTTATGGTCTTACGTTTTTTGAGACAGGGTCTCTCTACATAGCCCTGGCTGTCCTGGAACTCACTCTGTAGACCAGGCTGGCTTTGAAATCAGAGATCCACCTGCCTCTGCCTCCAGAATGCTGGGACTAAAGATGTGTGCCACCGCCCAGCTTGTGTTTTGTTTTGGAGATCTTGTTTCACTCTTGAGGCCAGGGAGACCTCAAACTGTGGCAATTCTGGCTTTGCCTCCCCAAGTGTTGGGATTACAGACATGAGTCACCATGTCCAGCAGTCTTTTGTTTTCTGAGCCCTGATATATATCAGTTTCTTTTTTTTATTATTATCAGATAATATCTCATGTGCGGATACAGCACATTTTGTTCTTTTATCCCCAGCCATTTTGCGCTACTCTGGCACCGGGAAGAGAAGCGTTCAGCGGCAGGTGAAATAGTTCAGCTTGGAAAAAAAAAAAGCTTCCCATACAAACGCAAGGACCGGAGTTTCATCCCGGGACCTCACATAAAGACGGCAGGAAAGAAAGGACTCCACTACACACATGCGCACACGCATGCGCGCACGCACACACATGGCACGGTAGGGGGGGCACTCGAAATGAAGGATGGGAAAGATGGACGGACGTATGGTAGTGTGGTGTGTGTTAAATTTCTATCACGTTTCTTAGCTTTCATATGCATTACATGCCATGTACACACACCCCATTAATTAGGCATCTGAAGAGTGAAAGCCTGTCTCCCATTCCTGACACATGCTGTAGAGGTTTCAACCTGACGTCCCAAAAGGAGGCTCTTCTGCGCAGCCGCACTTGCCCCACCCCTACTCCCGGCGGGCACAGGCGCGTGACCACCCGTCAGTGTCTGCCTCGGCTACTTTTGGCACAGCATCCTCATCCCCACGCTGCTGCCGGCTCGGCACTGCCAGACCATGTTTAGAAATGCGGGAGGAATCCGGGCATCCGGATGCGGGATCCAATGGCCCGCTGGCGCTGTCGGGACAAGCTGCTCTGTCTTTAGGGTAGAAGAGCACAATCAGATGCTTGTGACCCCAGTAACTGTATATGGTTTGGGGGTTTTGAGAATATTGAGTAGGGGCTCAACGCTAGAGTGCTTGCCTACTTTGCATGAGGTCCTAGGGTCGCTCCCCAGTACTGCTTTTTCACCTAACAACAACAAAACCCAAAACAGTGAGTTTTGTGACCTTCAGAGACTCCCAAAAATCTGATCCCAGGGGAGGCAATTGGGCTAGATGAGGCCTAAAATAAGACTCCTGGAGTGCTGGGATTAAAGGCATATTCTACCGTACCTGAATGGCTCCAATTTTCTAATCTGGGGACCCTAACCTCTGATCCACTGAAGCTAAACCCTGCCTTCCTTGAGATGAAGCCACTTTGCCTGTCCCTTCTAGCTGGCAATAGCCACCTTCCTCCCTACCACCTACTACAGAAAACAACCTTGAACCCAGTGCCCTGGAGGACCAGTTTCTTCTTCACTCCAATTTTTATGTTAAAGACACCAGTCTTCTCCCAGCTCACTATCATGCAGGGGAGGGCGATCCACGGATGCTTTTGACAATATTAATAATATTTTGGTGTTGTTTTGTTTTTCAATCCTGCATCTGCCTCCTGAGTACTGGGATTGCTGGCACATGCCAGAACACCCTCTCAACATGATGGTTCTGTGAGGTGCTGTACAACTGATGAAGGACCTGCATCCATCTTCCCACAAGCCTGAAAGAGAGGACAGGTAAACACTATCACCATGGGGAAGCAGAGGCTCAAACTGGTTGCTGGGCTAAGGTCCTAAGGTGTGTGTGAGCGCCCGGTCCTGGCTTTTCCTACTCTGCTGCCTTACTTTTCTTTTAGGTGAGTGTTGTTAGGCTGTTTCCTCAAGGTTGGAGATAGTCATTGCTATCTTGAATCACAGAGGCTGTGATTAGCCTCATCAGATGTTCACACAATTGTGCCCATTAGAGGTTAGCCTCCTGGAAGGGTTTAGAACACTAAGAAGGCTCGGGAGGCCCCTCCCCTCCCAGGGATAGAAGTAGTTAATAACTGTTGACAGGAGACTGGTGCTGTGGCTGCCCACAAGTTCTCCAAGCTCCTTTAAGTGCTCCCAAAACATCCATTGGCTCGTGAAACTGGACTCAGGTAGAATTGTTTCTTTGGTCTGTCTTTGTCCTTTCTATCTGATGTGAAGAGAAATAAACTCCTCAAACAGTCACACAATAGTGCCCGTGTAAGGTCGCAGCCACTGGCAGGGTGTGGTGCTACATGCCTATAGTACCAGCTACTGTAGAGGTTAAGGCAGAATTGCAATTTGGAGGCCAGCATGGGCCATGTGGCAAGTTAGTCTGTCAGTCTACCTGCCTGCCTGCCAGATTCTCTCTCTCAAAAAAAAAAAAAAAAAAAAAACCATAAAGAGGGACAGGAGTATAGTTCAGTGGTAGAACACAGGCCCTTTGCTCAATCCCAGTGCTGTAGACAACAGCTGATATGGAATAAATTAGAAGGAGGGGTCCATATGGGACAGGGACTCAGGGGCTACTCCCTGGTAGAGGGGGTACCTGAGCTGGGTCTTGAGGGGTGTCAGGTTTGAACAAAGAAAGAGGGAGTATGTATGCACTCTGTGAGTCAAAACCAATCACTAGTCAGATTTCTTGATGAGCACATGATGCTATAATTAAACCTTTGGGCTTTGGTGTAGAATCCTGGAGATGGAACCCAGGGCCTTGCACACGGTAGGTAAGTGTTCTTCAATATCCCCACTCTGGGCATTTTTTTCTTTAATTAACAGTTTACCAAGACAGAAGTCACATATCATAAGATTTCCCCTCTTTAAGTATATAGAGTGGCTTTTCCATTTACAGAGTTATGCGACCATTATTACCAATTTCACACACTTTCATCATCCTAAAAGAAAATCTACACCTTTTGGCAGCCTCTCTGCCGTCCCCTGTCCCAGGCATGGAAACCACTAACCGGCTTGCTGCTCAGTGATTGCTTATTCTGGACGGCTCATGTACACAGATTCCTATACAGTCTTGTGACTGGTTTTGTTTTTGTTTTTTTCACTTAGCATAGTGTTTCAGGGTTCGTTCATGTTGTAGCATGTATCAGCACTTCATTCCTTTCTTGGAGGAATGAATACTGCATCGTGTGAATACATTTTGATTATCCTTTCATTAATTGGCTGACATTGGGATTGTTTCCAATGTTTTGGTGTTATGAATAAAATATACTGCCGTTAACATTTCTGCACAACTTTTGTATGGGCAGTTTCCAGTCCTTCCTGCTATCTATCTGTGTGTGTGTGTATGTGTGTGTGTGTGTGTGTGTGTGTGTGTGTGTGTGTGTGTATGTATGTATGTATGTGTAGTGGTATTGTGTTTCCCAAAATATTGTACACCCTAATAAACTTATCTGGGGTCAGATAAGACAGAACAGTCACTAGATACAAAGGCTAGAAAATGGTGGCACCTACACCTTTAATCTTAGCACTCCAGAGGTAGAAATCCCTCTGGATCTCTGTGAGTTCAAGGCCACATTGGAAACGGCCAGGCATGGTAACACACGCTTTTAATCCCAGGGAGTGGTAGTAGAAAGCAGAAAGGTATATAAGGCGTGAGGACCAGAAACTAGAAGCATTTGGCCTGGTTAAGCATTTGGCTGGTTAAGCTTTTAGGTTTTGAGCAGCACAGTTCAGCTGAGAGCCATTCGGATATGAGGACACAGAGGCTTCCAGTCTGAGGAAACAAGATCAGCAGTTTGGCCAGGTGAGGTTAGCTGTGGCTTGTTTTGTCTCTCTGATCTTCCAGTGTTCACCCCAATACCTGGCTCAGGTTTGACTTTATTAATAAGAACTTTTAAGATTCCTGCTACATGTATGTATGTGTTTCTCCAGCCCATTTCACTATCTTTCCAACAGTATATAAGGACTGTAATTTTCTAATTTCTCTATATTCTTGCTAACATTTATATGTCTGCTTTTACTGTTCTCTGTGTAGTCTAGCTTGAGGCTGGCCTCAAGATCTCAATCCATCTGTCTTAGAAAAAAATAGTTTTTTTCCCCCTTGCATTTAGTTATCCTGGCATCCTCCTCAAAAACTCAATGAGGGGCCTGGGAGATGGCTCAGTCAGAAAAGTGCTTGCCATGTAGGCAAGAGGAGCTGAGTTCGGACCCTAGTACCTGTGTGGAAAGCCAGGCATAGCAGCAGGAGCCCAGAGCTGGGAAGGCAGAGGCAGGAAGATTCCTGGGCTTGCTGGCCAGCCGGTCTAGCCAAATCGAGCACTAGGTTCAGTGAGAGACCCTGTCTCAAAAGATAAGGTAGAGATCAATTGAGAAACAGCAGACACTGACCACAGGCCTCTATGTGCATGGCACACACACTAACAGCTACATCTACGTACACCACACGTGCAAATCAGTTGAACAGGGCTTGTTGCTCCTAAACTGTTTATATAAACAGTATGATTTATGCTGAACACAGGCTTTCCTTCTCAGCTCCTGAGATCCAGTATTTACACACACACACACACACACACACACACACACACACACACACACACACTTTGTTTTGAAACAGGGTCTATTTAGTCCTGGCTATCCTGGATCTCTCATCTCTCTATGATGATCAGGCTGGCCTCAAACTTATAGAGATCCACCTGCCTCTGCCTTCTCAGTGCTGGGATTAAAGGTGTGCACCATCATGCTCAAAAACAAAAACAAAAAATCAGTTGAACAGCTGAATAGTAGTTCTACACACCTGTTCTCCCAGCAGTTAGGGGATAGAGGAGAAGAATTGTTCTTAGTTTGAAGCTGTACCTTACTGAAAAATCAAAGGCTAACCCCTGTTGTAAAAGAATATAATCTTTTTTATAAGGAGCAAACTGATAACCAGGGTTGGCTGGCAAAATCACCCTGCATCTCCCTCAAATGACGTTAAAGTGGCTTATTGGGTTATGTTGCAAAACAGTGACAACAAAAGCAATAGAAATAAATGTAAGGTTTTATTTTTGAGTTCCCAATTCTATTCTTTTTTAATGCATAGGAGTGTATGTGTGTGCACCACATGCATGCAGTACCTATAGAGGCCAGAAGAGGGCATCAGACCCCCAGAAGCTGGAGTTACAGGCATTGGGAGCCACCCAATGTGTGTGACGGGAACTTAGGTCCTCTGCATGGGCAGCAAGTGCTCTCAGTCACTGAGCCATCTCTCTAGCCCCTCTACTATTGATTTTGTCACATTTTTTTTTGAAGAAGGATCTCCCTATATAGTTCAAGATGGATCTGGAACTCATGTAGCCCAGGCTGACTTCCAACTTTTGGTTCTCCTACCTCCGTTTCCCAAGTGCAGGGATTACAGGAGCGTGCCACCAATGCTTAGGTTTGTTGACGACATCTTTAGGGGCTAATTTTCCTCTATCTGTGGTTACTAGTAACTGGGAAGAATCTAAAAGATGAGAGCTTGCCTGAACAAGCAGGCTGTACTTCCACAGGTGGGTCTTCAGGGCTCCTCACTGGCCCCACCCTAATTAAATCTTCCTGTAGGACTGGGAGCCTCCTCCACAGTTTCAGTGGCAGCTGGGGAGGGAGCTGACAGTGGAGAACCTTCCCTCTTCCCTAGCTCTCAAGGTTATCATAAATGGCAAATTACCCTACCTCAAGGTTATCATAAATGTCAAATTATACCATCCACACACTAAGGATATAGAAACATCCAACATGCCAGACAAATGTAAGGTATATTTTTATTTCTCCTCTCCCTCATGAGTAAGACCCTAAAAATAGAGAAAGCTATTTTTAACTTTTACTTTTCAGGATATCAAGGTTGCAATATCTGTATTACTGTAAATTCCAAATTGGTGAGGTTTGGCTCTTCATAGATTACTCTTGTGGGTAGTGGAGCTTCCATCTGGAGGTGTGAACTTGAACGCTGGTCATTCCTTCCTCACATCTCCATGCCTCCCTCTTTGTAACAGGTATGTGCTAAGTTCTGGGAAAGCCACAGAGAATAAGGCAGACTGACCTCATCTCTACCCTCCTGGAAAGTATGGTGTAGTAGGGAAGCTGTGTTTCAACCAGCTCTTAATAAAATGTCACCCAGGGGGAGAAGGAGGGTGATGACTCCAACCTATCCCTGATAACAGTACTTAACCTTTGCTTTTGTCGTTTTTCTGTAAGGCAGAGCTGCTCACTCCTGAACTCAGTCCCTAACCCGAGACTATAGACGATGTCACGTTGCCACACAGCTGGGTCCGAGAATGAGCCAGCAGAACGAACTGCCTGTTCTTCCACTCTCCTGGCCCGGGTACTCAGGAACTCTTCGGAGACAAGTTGGGCCTCCAGCCCCACCCTGTCTTCCTCTCTCCTTCTTGCTTTCAGTTCCGTTTCCGACAGAAAAGACAGAAGAGCTTCTGAGTACAGGCTCAGCCCCAGACTCTTACCTGTGTCTACCCAGCCTCCACTTCTGACTCCCATAGGTACCACCCTCAGAATCCCCTCCCAAGCCTCCACCAGTTCAGGCTGCTTCCCCCAGAAGACAGCAGCAGCTCACCGGTGGGAAATACAAATCTAGCTCTCACCAGGTGGCCCCTTGCTCGCCACCTTCTCTCTCCATCTCTATCAGTCCCCTGGAGCCTCTCCTCTAGCATGTCACCTGACAGGCTGGCACAATCTCACCGAGTCTCCAGGTCACATCACCTGTATGAACGCCATCACCCCATCTACCAGGCACAAAGGTCTTCCCACCTCTTTGGGGGCACAGCCCTGGTGCTGAGGGGTTAGCCTTCATAGCCTCCTAGTGCCTCGAGAGGATGTGATCCTCCTTCCCCCATGCCTGTCACTTTGAGGGACAGGTGGAGGAGACAGAGAAATGACTGGGAGTGTGGAGACCTGAGGTGACTTGAAGCCAATCTGTCTCTGGTAATTTCTCCGTTTTTAAAGAGCAGGGGGTTGTTCTAATCTCGAAGGCGTTTTTTAGCTCTCACATCGTGCAGCTGTGAAGTCTAGGGCTCTGTTGGGACAATGCATGATGGTTCTTGTGAGCTGAAACGCCGCCGACTGTCAGCTGTGTAGCCAAAGGGTAGGGGGCAGGAGTGCCAGCGCTTGTGGCCCACAATATGGCTCCCCCTCGTAGAACAGAACAGACCCTCAGTTCTTCTGCTATTTCGAGACGTCCCTCACCCCAAGCCCAAGGTGAACTGGCTGTTGACATCTGCAGCACCGACCCAAGGCGCCTGTCTGGCACCCAGGCAAGCGACCCCTTTCTTCCAGGACCTGGCAAACTCAAGTCCATCATCCGCATGGCACCAGCCAGCCAGCCAGCCCTGCCTCTTTGTCACTCAAGAGCCCGGAAAGGCTTGGAGGGTTAAGCCGGGAAGCCTTGAGAAGTCAGAGACGGCTGGGCCCTATAGCCTGAGAATACGTGGTGGCAGCCAGAGGGCACGGCCGGGCGGCAGCAGTGTGTTTGCAGGGGCCAGGGACCTCTTTCTAGCTTCCTCTGCAAGAGCCCGACCTAGCCCCATCTCTCCACCCAGGCTGCTCCTGGACCCCTCCGGGTCTGGGCGCCCCTGCCGGGGGCCGGCTGGGGACTCTCCCCGGCCCTGCTCATCTGGGCCCCCGTTGCCGGGGACTTTGGAGCCGAGGAGGAAGCGCGGAGGGGCGGGGAGGTGGGGGTGTGTCGGGAGGCGGCGGTGGCTGGGTTTTATAATCCGCAGGGCGGTCGCGGCGCGGGAGAAGGGGCAGCGCCGCACCGCGCGCACCGCGCTATGGGGGCCGCGTCCGGCCAGCGGGGACAGGGGCCGCCGTCGCCTCTCTCGCCGCTGCGGTGGCTGTGGCTGCTGCTGCTGCTGCCGCTTCTGCTGTCGCCCACCGCGGCGCTCGACCCTGAATTGCAGCCGGGCAACTTTCCCGCGGATGAGGCAGGAGCGCAGCTCTTCGTGGAGAGCTACAATTCGAGCGCCGAGCAGGTGATGTTCCAGAACATGGCAGCCAGCTGGGCATACTACACCAACATCACCGAGGAGAATGAGCGGCTCCAGGTGGGCGCCCGGGGCCCGGGCGGGGGCGGGGCACGGCAGGGCGCAGCGGCCAATCACAGGCCTGCGGTCAGCCGCCCGGGGCGGGCAGCAGGCACCAGGGGGCCCCCAGCCTCAGCCCTGAGCAGTGAGGTCCCCAGTAGTGGGTCCCCTGCCACCGGCCAGACACTCCCACCTTCCCTGCGCATCAGACAGGCGGTGATGATCCTGTATGGGTTGGGCACGTGATCCGTGCCAACACAGGAATGGAATGGAATGAAGCTGGCTCCTCCGAGGCCAATTCCTCCCAGCGCGCAGGCGTCCAGGGCTGGGGCAGCAGTGGTCGGCATATAGGGTGCCCTGCTTGGCTCCAGAGCCCTTGCCTTCTGGCAGCTGCCCAACCTCCTGTTGAGGGCTTTCCAATCACTGTCCCCTTATTCTGGCCCCAATTTTCTCCTTCATTGTTCCCGTGAGTCAGATTCCCAGAGTTCCCAGCCAGAGGGCTCAGGAGGAGGGGTGTGTGTCTGCAAGCACATCTCCAGGACAGAATCTCTGCAGGACCAAGGGGTCTGGAAGCCCTTCACTTTCCTAGCTCTCTCAGTACTTGTAGCCTCTCCTACATGGCCTCTGCCTGAGCTGGACCACTCTTTCCGCCCACCCTCATGGTGACCACAGGAGGAAGCAGAACTCATCAAGCAGGAGTTTACAGAGGTCTGGGGCAAGAAGGCCAAGGAGCTGTATGACCCCATCTGGCAGAACTTCACTGACTCAAAGCTGCGAAGGGCCATTGAAACTATACGCACCCTAGGACCTGCCAACCTGCCCTTGACCCAGCGGCAGCAGGTGGGCCTGAGGGTGGAAACTTGAGTGCCCCAAGTGCCCTATTGTGGTGGTTGGGAAAGCAGCCTGGCAGACAGGAAGGGCTGTAAAGAATCTGGAGGGAAACAGACGGCTGCTAGGAACACAGGTTTTCCCTCTAGATGTGTGATGTGACAGTTACTTTATATTATGAGGTAGAAAGTCAAATTCATGAGCTGGAATGTAGTTGAAATACCAGACTGCTAGTCTAGGGTGTGTAAGGCTTTATACCCAGAATTACATTATACATGCAAAGAGATGTTTCTCTCCTCTCTCTCTCTCTCTCTCTCTCTCTCTCTCTCTCTCTCTCTCTCTCACACACACACACACACACACACACACACACACACACACACACACACACAGTCACCAATAAATTTCTCTTTAGACAGACTCGGTATATGGGCTTCATTAGAAAGGTTGGGAAGACAGACCACACCAAGGCCAGAGAATAACAGGGATTCACCCTCATGGTGGGCTGGTACCAAGCTGGTGTTTGTCTCGGATCCCTGGATCTCTGGTCAGTTCCACTTGCGAAGGCTGCCTCCACAATTGCAGTGGTAATTGGAAGAGCCGAGAGTTGCTGAGTGACCTTGTCTGAGTCTCATCCCCTCTCCAGGCCACTTTTTCCTCCCAGCCAAGGGAGGTGGGTGGGCAGATTAACTCCAGGGGCCAATGTTTGCTTACTAATAGTTCCTCAACTCCAAATTGGCAGTACAACTCCCTGTTAAACAACATGAGCAGAATCTACTCTACCAGCAAGGTCTGCTTCCCCAACAAGACTGCCACCTGCTGGTCCCTGGACCCAGGTACGGGCCCATCCCATCTCTGCTGGGGTTTCCTAGTCCTTCTGGGTCATCTACAGGATGCTGTTTGTCAGTAAATCAAAGGCACTGGTCCCCCATTGGGTCTGGAGTGTGCAGATGCATCCATACTGCTGCCAGACTTACTTCACGAACCCTCTAGCTCCACCCCTCCACCACTAAGCTACCTCTCCTTTTAATGGGTCCCCTCACTTTCTCCAAAAGCCTCTCACAAAGCGTTGGGTCCCTGGGGGCTTCACCACAAGGTCAGCCATTCTATGCAATGAGCCATGGAGGGTCCACCTGTTCTAACTTCTAAATGTCCTTTCTGTGTCTACTACCTTAGACATTTTCCTGGGTGCAGGGTCCTGCTGGGTGTTTTCTTTGTATAGCCTCACCCCAGCAAGCCCAAAGGCTGTCCTTGGTCTGGGGATACTGTGGTATAGAAGAAGCTGGTGGGAATGGTGAAGACCAGTGTGCACCTCTGGTGAAGGCTGTTAGAGACTGGCACACAGGCGTTTCCTATCTCACCCTGCTCACCTGTCTCAGAGCTCACCAACATTCTGGCTTCCTCGCGAAGTTATGCCAAGCTGCTGTTCGCCTGGGAGAGCTGGCATGATGTTGTGGGCATCCCACTGAAACCCCTCTATGAAGAGTTTACGACCCTCAGCAACGAAGCCTACCAACAAGACGGTGAGCTTGTATCTTCCACTCCGTGGACAGCAAGCCTTTCTTTCCTAGCTTATAAGACACTCTTCTCTGTTGTCCCCAGAGCCTCAAGTCCCTGAGCTAGACAAAGCAGCCAGTATGGTGGCTCCAGGGCTGACCCAAGGGGTCTCAGAGCTAGTGGGAATGGTATGAAATGTATAGCCAAAGTACCTTGCTGTCCTGTCCTTCTTACTGCTGTTCCTGGTACCATTTGTGGCACTGCCCTAAGACTCTCTGCAGCTTTGTGCTCAGGGACCTGTTTTGCTAGAGCCTTAGAGTAGCCCCTACTTAGAAATTATAGACCTTGATATGGTGACCCAGGCCTGTAATCCCAGTACTTGAAAGGCTGAAGTAGGAGGGTGAGGAGTTTGAAGCCAGCCTGGGCTATAGATGCCTAAAAGATGGGAGGGTGTCACACACTACTGTAATCCCAGAACTCAAGAGACTGGGGCAGGAGGATCTTGAGTTCAATCAAGGCCAACTTGAGCATCAATCTCAAGCCAATGCTTGGAGTCAGGAAGATAGCAGAGTTAAAACTAGGATGTGGAGCACCAAAGCCTTGGGCCTGACCTGCTCTCTCCCACTCTGTTAGGCTTCTCGGACACGGGAGCTTACTGGCGCTCCTTGTATGATGCCCCCTCCTTTGTGGAGACTCTGGAGCACATCTACCATCAACTAGAGCCCCTCTACCTGAACCTCCATGCCTATGTCCGCCGAGCACTGCATCGACGCTATGGGGACAAATATATCAACCTCAGGGGGCCTATTCCTGCTCATCTGCTGGGTAAGGACCTGGACCTTGCTGCCTAGGGGAACTTGGGGTACAGGAGAATGCCCAGCAGAGGGAAGATGGTTCGTCCTCATGATACTTCCAATGTGTGGAATGCCATGACCTTTGTTTCCTTATGCAGAAGCCCCTGTGGCTCAATGTCCCCAGCAGCCTTTGTGGGGACACCAAGGCTTAGGGTAGGTCAGGAAGGTAGAGCCAACAGAGAACTAGAAAGGGGCGGAGCTAGGGGTCAAGCCAATGGCGTTGGCTGCAGGTTCAGGGAAGAGGCAGCCTACTTGTAGATCACATCCGAGGACACAAGCCTGGAAGCCTGGAAGCTTGTGGCCCCTTGGCAAAGGATCCTGGCATATTCAGATATGACACCACTAACCAGTAACCAGTCCTGTGGAGCCTAGAGAAAGTCAGGCGAGCTGTCCTATGGTCCTAGGGCATAGGTGCTGGCACCCATCTAGGGTAGCGTATATGGGAAACTGGCATGGCTGTGCAGGAGCCCAAGTTGTCCCATTCACTTCTTCCATTTAGGAGACATGTGGGCCCAGAGCTGGGACAACATGTATGACATGGTAGTGCCTTTCCCAGACAAACCCAACCTCGATGTCACCAGTACAATGGTGGAGAAGGTAAGCTCTGGAGTCAGGCTTCAGGTAAGGCAACGAGACGGCAAGAAGGGTAGGAAGGGTCATGTGATAGGCGTGACATACAACAGTCAACAGCGACCTTGGGTCTCGTCCTGTGGCAGAGTGATCCTCTTGTGGTCAGTAGTGCCCTACCTCTGGGAAGTGAGGCCACTGAGCCTCAGGTATCTCTCCTGGGCCAGAAGCTATCCTGGGTGGAGATCACTAAGCCCTGCCCTCCAGGCAGTCCCAGGGGCTCCCACGTGGCTGGCCCCCTGACCTGTTTCCCTACCTCCTTCCCAGGGCTGGAATGCTACACACATGTTCCGGGTAGCAGAGGAATTCTTCACCTCGCTGGGGCTCTCACCAATGCCTCCTGAGTTCTGGGCAGAGTCAATGCTGGAGAAGCCAAGTGATGGGCGGGAGGTGGTGTGCCATGCCTCAGCCTGGGACTTCTACAACAGAAAGGACTTCAGGTCTAGACCTGGGAAGAGGAGTGAGGGGTGGGGGGCTCCAAGGAGGAGGCCGCTGTGACTCAGACCTGCCTCTGTACTGGAGGACTGTTCTACTCCAGGGCTGTAGGGCATGTCATCCCATTAGCTCACCATCCCTGAAGCTTTGAGAAGCAATCAGCTGGGTACCCTGGAATGGAGGAGGGCCTGAGTGGTGGTAGGCCAGGCTAGGGTCAAAGGGTTGCATGTGTCCAAGCACTCCTCACCCCAGGACAGAGTGATCCTTAACCCTATGTTCCTCCAGTCCCAGCCTGCCCAGTGCTCTGGCCCCTGCCCTCTCCTTCACCTTCGTCCTCATCCTACCCATGCTCCAGGATCAAGCAGTGCACACGGGTCACGATGGAGCAGCTGTCCACAGTGCACCATGAGATGGGCCACGTGCAGTACTACCTACAGTACAAGGACCTGACTCTCTCCCTGCGTAGAGGTGCCAACCCCGGCTTCCATGAGGCCATCGGGGATGTGCTGGCACTGTCTGTCTCCACTCCTGCACATCTGCACAAAATCGGCCTGCTGGACCATGGTGCCAATGACATGGGTATGAGCTGGGGACAGGAGAGGATCCAGCCCGAGCCATTCAAATTTTCTACCACAGCAGATCTCTACTGTCCCCCCATGCCACCTTGTCATTTTTAACTTGAGGCCCCAGATACACCCTGAGCTCAGCACTCACCCAGAGTCCTTGTCCACGCAGAGCTAAGAACTGGGGACTCACCTCTGTCTGTCCAGCCTCACCTCCTTGCTGGATGGTCCTCCTCCTCTCCCAGGTCCACTCTACCCTAGTTGGTCTCTTTCCTCACCTTCCTTCTCTGTCTTCTTGTTTCTGGACAGAAAGTGACATCAATTACTTGCTCAAGATGGCCCTAGAGAAAATTGCTTTCTTGCCCTTCGGCTATTTGGTGGACCAGTGGCGCTGGGGGGTCTTCAGTGGACATATCTCACCCTCCCGCTACAATTTCGACTGGTGGTATCTTAGGTGAGAAGGGAGATAGGAAAAGCCTAACCCAGGCGCCCCCAGCCTCCACCAGTCTTGTCCCTCCTTTTAAACAATGTCTGCCCCCCTACCCACTGCCTCCTCCCTTCCTGCTGAAACCTTACCCCCAGGAAGTTTCCCCCATTTTCCAGGTTGTAGAAGGGATGCTGCGGGAGGGGTGGGCTACGGGTGGAACCAGTACCTTTTCTGCAAATCTCAAGCAGCCTGTGCGTCCCTAGGGCCTTAAGATTTTACACATCCCCTTCTAGAACCAAGTATCAAGGGATCTGCCCTCCAGTTGTCCGGAATGAAACCCATTTTGATGCCGGAGCCAAGTTTCATATCCCAAATGTGGCACCGTACATCAGGTACCAGGGCTGTGTGTTCCTCCCCGCTCCATCATCCTTCAGGCCCAAGGGCTGAGAATTAGAAAGACCCTTTCTCCTGGGCTACGCTCAATTTTTTTTTCCTTCTTCCTACTGCTAGCCCTTAGTCCAGCTGTCGCCCTGCCGAACACAGGGTAGAGCCTGAACAAGGGGCTTTTGTCTCACTCTCCAGAGTCCTCCTGGCACCTGCTCTGTCCCTACAGGTATTTTGTGAGCTTCATTCTACAGTTCCAGTTCCATCAAGCACTGTGCAAGGAGGCAGGCCACCAGGGCCCACTCCACCAGTGTGACATCTACCAGTCTACCCAGGCTGGGGCCAAGCTCCGGTATGTGGCAGAAAGGGAAAAAAAGCTTGAGGCTGAGGGGAGGCTGGCGAACAGTACTTCTGCAGGTAGCTGACTGTTCTGGTTGGAACAGCACAAAGCTATACTGCTCTGGAGTAACTCTTTCCTCTCCTCCCCCAGCTCTCTCCCTCCCTCTTCCCCCTTTCTCTTCTTTATATCAAATATTTATTGAGCTGGCCTTCAACTGCCATGAGGCCAGGCGAATGTCCCCTACCACCCTCACAGAGACCCTAGCCCTAGAGTTCTTTTACTACTGGAGGGCAGATGGGCAGCAGCACTGTTGGGGACCCCAGCCTGTGTCCCCCACACCTATAGTGCTCACTCTCCTTGGCAGGCAAGTGCTGCAGGCTGGCGGCTCCAGGCCCTGGCAGGAGGTACTGAAGGATATGGTGGGCTCAGATGCCCTGGATGCCCAGGCACTGCTGGAGTACTTCCAACCAGTCAGTCGGTGGCTGCAGGAGCAGAATCAGCGGAATGGCGAAGTCCTAGGCTGGCCAGAGTATCAGTGGCGCCCACCGTTACCTGACCACTATCCAGAGAACATTGGTAAAGCCCTAAGTGAGGGTGGGCTGGGACCAAGAGGAGTCCTGGCCTCTGGGCCCAAACCTCAGGTTCCTGGTCAGCTCCTTCCAGCTGAGCCTTGGTATCCTTTGCTGCAATGCCAGCCCACCCCTGGGCTCATCCTCAGGGCCCTACAGCAAAGATGGGCATGTCTTTCTCCCAGCATCCTAGAGATGCTGTGCCCAAGCCCGAGGGCCCCTGGGGTCAGTCTTGCTGGCACACGGCTCTATGAGGTCACACTGCAGACTCAGCTCTTATTGGCCAGTGGTGGGGGCTGCAGGGCTCTGCTCTCCTGCGGCCATGGGCCAAGGTTGGGCTACTCCAGGACTGCCCAGCTTCCTCTTTCTGCTGCTCTGCTACGGGAACCCCCTGCTGGTCCTCAGTCAGGTGGCCACTGACCACGTGACAACCAGCCAGGGGATAACAAACCAGCCAACAACCCAAAGCCAGACAACAACTCTCCAGACAACCATCCAGACAACCCAGAACCCAAGAGGGACTCTTGGAGAAGGGCAGGGCCACGAGGGGTCAAGCAGCCCGGGGACAACAAGAGGGAACTCCAGTGAAACCACACTTTGTGACAAGAAAGGCAAGGCCTGTCTGTTTTCCTCCTCACCTCCTACAGACCTAGTGACCGATGAAGAGGAGGCTAACAGGTTCGTGGAGGAGTATGACCGGACAGTCCAGCTGTTGTGGAATGAGTACGCCGAGGCCAACTGGCGCTATAACACCAACATTACCCTAGAGGCCAGCAAGATCCTGGTAGGAACCACTTCCACCAACTCCAACATGTAGCATGTGCACAAACACAGCCACACTCACAGAACACACACACACACACACACACACACACACACACACACACACACAGCACCAAGCTGCCAGAATTGGTGAAAAGTCTGAACAGAATATTTAAAACACTCTATTTCGGATTTAGTGGCTTTGGATCCACACCTGAGCAAATTTCTCTAGTCTGATACCATTCTTAGTCACCATTCCCAGAGACTGAAATCCGTTGTATGTAGATAAGCAATGGCAGCAGCATCCCTCTTTAAAAGATTGACAGCCTGTTTGTCAGCACCGTGAGGGATCATTCCCCTGCACCCTGTTCCTTCCTCTGTGATCGAGTGTACATTATAGCACAGGAAGCCAATTCTGGCCATGTGCTCTAACCCTAGCTCATAGGGTGCTAATGTTACTTGAAGACCCACTGTGTGCTACCCATGGATCCTTAGTACCTCAACTTCTCTTCCTGCATACATCCTTAGGCAGTTATACACAATGATATTCTTCCTATTTCAAAGATGCAACCCCTGAATGCTTGGGTTGGGGGGGTGTCTCCTATCTAATAGCACCCTGCCTTCATCCTAGTGACATTTATAGAATGGCTGGTCTCCCTTTCCCTACTCTATCAGGATATATATATATAGCTAGACTGCAGCTATCTGTTGAGGATCATATACTTTACCCAGTACATTAGCAGATGACCCAGGTTGAAGAGGAGGGTATTCGTATGGGCAAAGGTATCGGCCTGATCAAACCACACTCCTCGACACTACCTTTATGGAACCTCCTACACAAAGGCCATGCCAAATCTCCTGAGCCTGTGACACCACCCCCTTGTGCCCTCAGCTTCAGAAAAACAAGAAGGTGGCCAACTACACCCTGAAATATGGCACCTTGGCCAAGAAGTTTGATGTGAACAACTTCCAGAACTCTACCACCAAGCGAATCATAAGGAAGGTTCAGAACATGGACCGGGCAGTGTTGCCTCCCAAGGAGCTAGAAGAGGTGTGTGGCCATGGGGAGCAGGGAGTGGAGACTGCTGGGAAGTGAAACAAATCATGGGTCTGCCTCCATGTTGCTTTCTTGACGTGGGCCATGTCCACATGTCTCCAGAATTCCCATGACTGCAGCATTTGGGGGCACATGCTCCCTTGAGTCCCATCCATGATGCCTGAGGCCAGAGCAAAATGGGGTGGGTACTTCACAACTCTTTTCTTTCCCTTGCAGTACAACCAGATCCTGCTGGACATGGAGACAACTTACAGCGTAGCCAATGTTTGCTACTCAAATGGAACTTGTCTGCCGTTGGAGCCTGGTGAGAGTACCCCTGAAAGAGAGAGAGCTGGGGGGCTGGCTGGTAGGGGTGAGGGTGCTGTCAAGGGAAGGAGGAGATGGGCTTCCCTAACTCACTTCCTCCAGTGGGAACCTGCACCTCATCAACATTTCCCTAATTCTCTGCCCCTCCAGGGCACCCCTCCTACCCAGAACTCCCCAACTCTCCTTCCTCTCTACGTGCCCCTCAGAACAGGAGAATCTCAAACATGTGTTTTAAAGGCTCGGGCCCCAAAAAGGAGAGCTACAGACCTTTGAGAGTCTGTGTCTCCACCTTCTGTGGCTTCCTTGGAACCCCTCCCCCACTGGGACATTGCTGAAAAAGAATCTGGGGCCAGAGAGGATAAACCAACTCGAGAGTCCCACCGCCCTAGAAGCACTAAATGAGAACTCGGCCTCCTGTTCCCCGCTGATAGCATTCCCACGCCATCCCTTCCTCCACGGCACCTTTCCGCCAGACAGCCATGACCGGCTCATAACCACCTCTCACTGCTTATCTCTCTTCAGGCTGTCTCCTTAGAAAAGGCTCACTCTGACCCCTCCCCCAGGACCCACACACATATCTCTTTCCAGAGTTGGTGAGCTAGAGTCATAAGCATTCTTTGTGAGGAATCGTTACCAGAAGTTGTTTCTTCCTGGCTCCAGCCTAGCTCCCATGTCAGAACAATGACAAATACAAGGGGAAATGGAAAATAAACAGGAGCAAGAGACAGTTCCAGGGCAGGGTCTGGCCCATAGGTAGTGGGTGTGGGCACGCACGCAGAGAGGGAACATGTACGTGCTTCTATGCATGTGTGTGTGTGCAAGCACAATTGGGACACGTGTGCATGTCTGGGTGTATATTTCTAAATATGAATATCAAAAAAAAAAGTGTAGCATTTGGCATCCCTACCATCCAGGCCTTTGATCCAGGACTAGGCCATCTGGTCATAGACATGGTAATTAAAATAAAAAGCCCATGAAGACCAATGACTTTCATCATCAGAAAACAGATACAGAATTCTCAAAACAAATCTTTTTCAAAGAAAGCTAAATTAAATTTACCTTTTCTGTGACAAGCGTATATGACACAGAATGTTCCAGAATAGAGCCCAAGTTCAACAGTAAGAGTTTCGGATGCTCCAAGGCTCCTTTATCTAGGCCAAGGGCAGAGCAGGAGGAGAAGCCTCTGTTCCAAGACTGATGCCTGCAGTCTTGTGCGACCCTCACCCTGGCCTGAGAGGTGGATGTCAGCTTTGTATTCTTACTGGGGTGTCTCACACAGAGTAGCTTCACAAGACCTAAAGCCAGGGTCCACCTTGCTAGGGGCAGCTCACATAGGTCTCGTACTCGCACAATCCTTACAGCTATTGTTTTATTCCTTTGAGTCCAGTGACGATTTGCAGAGGATGTTGTGGGTTCCAGGGCCACAGCAATGAGAGAGCATAGCCCCTGCTTGGGGACAGACATTTCCAAGTCCCTGGGAAGGCCAGGGTTACTCTCTTGTTTGTACATATAGAAAGAGACCTGCCCAAGGTAACTCTCAAGGTATCCCATGAGAGGGATAGAACTTGAATTCAGGCCTGTGAAACTTCCCAAACCCTTTCTCCCAGGGTAGGGGAATTCATAGGAGAGCATTTTGTTTTTGCTCCAGCCTGGTCACCTCCTGCGTGGGTACACAAGCATGTCATTAAGCTGCTTATAAGAAAGGAACAAGTAAATCCCTTTCAAAGTTATCAAACCCTGCAAGTGTCTGAGCTCGTGTGTGTGTGTGTGTGTGTGTGTGTGTGTGTGTGTGTGTGTGTAGCACCTTATGAGCTCCAGGTGGCCACTGGCTCCCTAGCTCTCCCCTCTCACTAGACTTACTGCATATACTGTCATTTCCAAGGGATCTTACCAGCTTTATTCCAACTCTGAAATTCCATGACCAAGTTCCACGTATAAACAGATGAGAGGTGAGCCACAGACCAAGACTCAAGCCATCCAACCCCTCCCTTCCAGATCTGACAAATGTGATGGCCACATCCCGGAAATATGAAGAACTGTTATGGGTGTGGAAGAGCTGGCGAGACAAAGTGGGACGAGCCATCCTTCCCTTTTTCCCAAAGTATGTAGAACTCTCCAACAAGATCGCCCACCTCAATGGTGAGTTCCCAGTGCTGGTACCACTGACTGACTGTTCCCCAGTTCCCTCAAGCTCCTCAAAGAGGTCCTCTGAGACCCTTAGGCCAGGGACAGGAAGGGCGCTAGAGGTGTCGGGTGTATTGAGTGAATGATTGCTGTTGGGGAAGCTTGGCTGTGTCTCCTGTGCAGGCTACGCTGATGGAGGGGACTCATGGAGATCATTATATGAGTCTAAAAACTTGGAGCAAGACCTGGAACAACTATACCAGGAGCTGCAGCCACTCTACCTGAACCTGCATGCCTACGTGCGCCGTTCCCTGCACCGCCACTATGGGTCCCAGCACATCAACCTGGATGGCCCCATTCCCGCCCACCTGCTGGGTAAGGACACTGCTCCAACTTCAAGGACAACAGTAAGGGACAGGAGAGTGCTGGCCACAGGGCAGAGAGCAGGCCAGAAGAGTGACGGGACTTGAAGCCTTGAGGGAGCATGGCCAAGGTTGGAGTGGAATGGGGTTGGAGGAACTTCCTGCTCATGTTTAGTTACTACGTGTTTTTATATTTTTCTTTTGTGGTACTAAGGATTGAACTCAGGGCCTTGTATGTGGCAGGCAAGTGCTCTACCCCTGAGCCACACTCCTCAGCTCTTCTGGTGCCATGTTTGCCACAGAGTCATGTTATACAAGCATTTCACCATCTTTTAAGGGTTAGACCACATTACCCATCATGCCTTGAGACAGCCAGATCCGGGAATCTGGATATGGGGTCTGAGGAAATTCCCTATGAACCTTGAAAGATGTGAGATTTTGACAGATGCCAAGTCAGGGATGGGGTTGCAAGGAGAGAAGACACAGGGTCTAGGTCAAGGTGTGACAGCAAAGAGGGGCCCTGAGAGCTCAGGTCCACTTCAACTTTGGGACCCTTATTCTTCCAAGGCTTTAAATATTCAAATAGTCCTTGGTGCATGAAGGAGGGAGAGGGAGACAGAAGAGATGGGAGGAACTGGGGGAGAGTAGAGGCCACCAGTTTTCTGTCCCCATTGGGCCATCACCTTCCTGGTGGTGTTGTGATTAGCGAAGCCAGACAGAGCACATTTAGAGGTCATTTGGGGGACTCCCCAGAAGGTGGTCCTGCTATGGGTCTGATTCTCATGCAGCTGGAGCATTGCTGCATCCCAAGATCTAGTCCTCCTCCATTCCTCATTGGGATAGTCCAAAGAATAACTAAGTAGACATCAGCTCAGTGACCAAGAACAGGGAGTCCAGGAGGGAAGCAGTGTGCTCCAGATGGCCAGGGATCCAGACTGGGGCTTAGAATTTCATCTCCAGTGATCAAAGAAGAGGGAATTCTTTAGGTATCCCCCCACCCGCCCCAACACTCCTGTTCCTTTCTCATCCCTCTGCCACTCTGACTCCCTCTGGAACATTCGGCCTGAGCTACGAAAGACTCCTGACGCTACATGGAGTTTTGAACCTTCTAGTCATTCTGAATGCCCTCCTCTCTCCAGTTCTTGAGAACTGGGCTCTTAAATGACCCTCAGCTCTGGGACATTAGCCTCTCCCAAAGGAGGTGGTTGGTTCCTGTCAGAGTAACTAGTGACTTGCATAATGTCAACTTCAGAGAACACAGAAGAGACACTGTAAAGATGGCTGGCCAAGAGTGTGACCTGATGGCATTTAAACCCAACCTAGTCTCTTAGGAGTTTGAGCCCTGTTTGGATTACTTAACTCTTTCCAGACTCAAGTTCCTCTGCTACGCAGTGCCAGGGAGCAGGCAGGATTACAAGTTGCTCTGTGTGCTTGGGGTGGCACTTAGGAAGTGGTGGTCATGTGGGTGTCAATGCTCCAGGGACTGTGGGTCTCCTGTGGATTCCATCACTGCTCATGGGCAGTGAAGACTCTGTTGATTCCTAATGACCAGCAAGGTTTGTACCTGTAACCCATATTGGAAATGACCTTGTGGGTTGGGTATGTAGGTAGGAAACAACGCACATCAAATGCCCAGAGCAGTTTACAAACAGTTGATGCTCCAGAGATGCCACCTTATTGACAGGATTGGGATCTGCCCACCTCTCCCTATAGGATTTCTCTGAGCCTAAAAAGTTATGTTTCCTCTCTGACACCTTTTCCCCCACTTGCCTCCAGGGAACATGTGGGCACAGACCTGGTCCAACATCTATGACTTGGTGGCACCCTTCCCTTCAGCCCCCAACTTGGATGCCACGGAGGCCATGATAAAGCAGGTCAGTGAAGCCAAGGCCATCCTCCATGGGCCTTCTGAGGGAACAAGGAAGGGCAGGCCCCAGATGGGAGGGCAGAAACCCTCTCCCTCCAGTGTGGCTCTCTCACAGCCTCTCTCCTGCCATGATTGTGTCTGTCAATTAGAGACCCAGTTTGCAAAGAACTCTCTCTGCTTCCAGGGATGGACGCCCAGAAGGATATTTAAGGAAGCCGATGATTTTTTTACCTCTCTGGGGCTGCTACCTGTGTCCGCCGAGTTCTGGAACAAGTCAATGTTGGAGAAGCCAACTGATGGGCGGGAGGTGGTGTGCCATGCCTCAGCCTGGGACTTCTACAATGGCAAAGACTTCAGGTGTGTCTGGTTAGAACTGGGATCCATATCCTGAGCTACAGGGACAAGGGTATGAGCCAAGTCAAGGCTCTGTGGCTGTCCCCTCAGCTGGAGCGAGCAAGACAGATGGGGACAGTTTGGGATGAAGTGGAGGACTGAGAGTCAAGGAGGTGGGTTTGGTCCTAGTCATGAGAACCAGGTGGGGAAATTCTGCCTAAGAAATGAAAGCCAGAAGTGCTGGCCAGCTCTGTCAGTGGTCAGTGGGATGCTGAAGGTTGCAGACCTGACATAAGCTGTGTCCAGCACACAGCCTCTTTTGCATATTGCTGGCCCTTCCCATGGGTGCACCACTGTGACGCAGGAAGACCCACTCTCACCGCTAACAGACAAGGCGCTGTCTTTATCAAGTTGGGGCTACTTACCTACAGCTGTCTAACAGACTACTCCAAAACTCTAGTGAGACAAAATGACCAGTTGATCCTCAAAGTTTCATGAGCAGCAGTTCAGACAGTGCATGGTGAAAGTGGCCTTACACCACAGTGACAGACATCTCAGTCAGAGTATTTCAGAACTTTAATTGGTCCAGCAAGATGTCTCAGCAAATAAAGGTACTTGCCACCAAGTCTGATGACATGAGTCTGGTCCTCCAAATCCACATGGTAGAGAGAGAGAGAATGGACTTTCAAAAAACATTGTCCTCCAATGGCCACAGGCACACCATGACAGGTCCACACCACATGAATATATAAACTCTTAAAATTTTAATTAATTAATTGGCACTAGGAGAGTGACTCCCAGGGCTTTGTCCTTTCTAGGAATGCACTATGTCACTGAGTTACCCCCCTAGGCACAGCTGGGGTAATTTCAATGGCTCATCTGGAGCCATTTATCCAGAACCTCATTTTGGCTGTTGGCTGGAGTTCCTCAGTTTTTTCCCACGTGTAGTGTCAAGGGTGGGATGTTCAAGGTGGCCTTTCACACTGAGTAGCTGGTTAGGATGATTAGAGCAGCTTGGGGTTGATCAGGCATCTTTTTGTTACAAGCTGGCTTGGGTTCCTTCCTATTGTGACAGTCTCTGGCTGGCAGATATATTAAGCCAAGTTTCTCAATGGCTGAATTTAAAACTGGCACTGAGTCCTATCTACTGTGGACTCCTTCTACTTCAGCCATCCTCTTTTAGACAGGGTCTCACTATATAACTTAGGCTGACCTTGAACTTGTGATCCTCCTGCCTCTGGCTACCAAGTGTGAGGATCACAGGCATCTTCAACCCTACATATCTGCCATATTCTCTTGAAAAATCCCAAGGACAGCCCAGATTCAAAGGAAGAGAGCAATGACTATGTCTGGGAAGGGGCGGAGATGCTGTCCCCAGCTGATGAAGCACCCGTACAAGAGGCATAGACACAAACCCAGGAAACAAACGAGTTGGGGTTCATGGTGGAGCTTTGGGGGAACACTGCCTGGCCTTGGCCCTTCAAAGGCATGAGGGCTTGGAGCTGTAAGGCCCGGGTAGATTGACAAGTGGGTCAGGGATCATAGACGTGAGAATTCCTGTGGGAATCCTTTTTTATGATGAGTCAGAGAAGGTAGGCAGAGCCCATCCTCAGTGGGTCAAGGATGTTTGGCAGCTCCTCCTCCTCCCTCCATGCATGAGAAAGAAAGAGGAGGTAAACCTGCACTGAAAGACTGTTTAGATCCCGGGAGAAAGTTCCTGTCATTGGAACTGGCTTGTAGAAAAGGATAAAGGCCACACAAAGGGGCAGAGCCTTCTGGCTTAGACGGCTCTGCAGCTGTGATTCAGTCCAGGCCATTCTTCAAGCGAATCTACTTACTGGTTTTGGATTAAATGAGATGCAGCATGGCCCAGCCCAGGTGTTCCCCAGGAAGCCCCAATCCTGGAAGAAAGAGACAAGTACGTGGAAAGCACTGGACACACATTCTACAAAGTACAGATGGAGCGTCTCTGCCTTTAGACCAAGTCAGAAAGTCATAGTCAGTGTGGATTGGAGTTATTCAGGAAAGTTAGGGGCTGAGGGACAGCTGCAATGACCTTTAGAGACTTCTGGCCCCCAGGCTACCTCTTGATTTCTCCTTCCCATCATGCCATGCTCCTTGCATCCCTGGGGAGAAGGTCTGCTTCATATGACGCATGCACCGTGGTCCCTTTGCTCCTTTGTCATTCTGATGCGAGTTCTCCCCACCCCTGTTCCTAGGATCAAGCAGTGTACCTCTGTGAACATGGAGGAGTTGGTGATTGCCCACCATGAAATGGGCCACATCCAATATTTCATGCAGTACAAAGACTTGCCTGTGGCCTTTCGGGAGGGTGCCAACCCTGGCTTCCATGAGGCTATTGGAGATGTGCTGGCTCTGTCGGTGTCTACCCCGAAACATCTCTACAGTCTCAACCTGCTCAGCAGTGAGGGCAGTGGCTACGGTGAGAGGGTAGAGGTGCTGCTGGTGGGTGGGCTGGGGACCCAGAAGGGGTAACATACTTGGGAGGTGGGAGAAGAGGTGCCCCTGGGCAAAGATCCGAGATAGACCGTTAGAAAGGCAAGAGGCCCCAGCGGGATGAACCCGACAAGGTAACACACAGGTCGTCCCAAGAGGCAAGTTTTAGGGATGGAGAAATTGAACACCTTGCTCCCCTGCCCTCACGGGGCCTGAGCTGCTAGGCCCCCCGACAAGGGGCCAGCGCGGACCTGAGACTGCATGCTCTTCCCTTGGCAGAGCATGACATCAACTTCCTAATGAAGATGGCCCTCGACAAGGTCGCCTTTATCCCCTTCAGCTACCTCATCGACCAGTGGCGCTGGAGGGTCTTTGATGGCAGCATCACCAAGGAGAATTACAACCAAGAGTGGTGGAGCCTCAGGTTCTAGAACACTCTGGTGGGGCTGTGGGTGGGAGTGGGTTTCTGAGAGTGTCTGCACGTGCCTGTGCGTCCGCAGATGAGCCAGTGAAGTGTATGTGTGTGTGTGCGTGCATGCACAAGCCATATGCACCCCCCCACCCCCAGGTGGTTGGATGCAGGAACACAGCATGCAGGAGGAGAGGGCATTCTGGTGCAGAGACGATTGTTCACTTAAAAAAAAAATGCCAACCCCCTCTCAACGGGGTTCTCCCCAAACTCACCCTCTAACGTATCTTCCCGTTTGACAGACTGAAGTATCAGGGTCTCTGCCCTCCAGTGCCCAGATCTCAAGGTGACTTTGACCCAGGGTCCAAGTTCCACGTTCCTGCAAACGTGCCCTACATCAGGTAAGAGCAAACAGAGGAGAGTACACCGTGAAGGGTGCACTGTCCACTCTGTGCTGGAGGTGCCCATCAGACCAGCAGGGGCTGGCTCAGGGCATGCAGTGCCTGGGTCCACTCACCCGCTAGCAAAGCCATTTCTTTAAGTATTCCTTGGACAGCATGAGAGCTTATACCAACCAAACCGTTAAAAACCAGAAACTTCACCAGAAGATTGGCTAATGGTTACAAGGCCTAGTCTGAGTAGGATTCTTGTTTGAAAACGGGTTTTACCCTGTAGCCCAAGCTGGTCTGGAGCCCACTGTGTAGTTCAGGCTGGCCTTGAACTCACAGCCATCCTCCTGTCTTGCTGCCACACCTACCACTGGCAGGGCAGTTGACATCAACAGTGTCATGTGGCTGTATACCGACTTGGGTTCTGTGGACTGATTAGTTTTGAAACATGATCCCTTTGTGGGCCCTTTGCTGCAGCTGAACAAACTGCCTGGAACATCTGCTGAGTTGTACCGGAACTAATCCTGGAGCCTGAAGCCCAGGGCGGGAGGCCAGCTTATGGAGGAGGCAAGGTGGCTAGAGACAAGTTAGTTGCCAGCTTGGGGGTCAGAGCTCATGTCCTTGAACAGCATTCTCTGTCTCTATGGGTATCCGTTTTCTCACCTTGATCTCAACACAGATGGTCACAAGGGCTAACAACTTAGCCACTTGTCTACACAGAGCATGCTGGGGACCTGGTAGCTGTGGTCCTCCATTGTGAATGACTCTCTTAAGGGGATTGCATCAGCACTGGCCTGTGCGTCATGTGGGCATAGCATAAGGTAGGCAAGGCAACTCCTTTCCTTCCTTATGTTCTTATGGGGAGCTGGGAGCCACAGAGCTCCTAAGAAGCTGTGATGGGTAGACCTCAGGACAGAGTTCCTGGTGCCCAGGCTACCTGGGAGCCAAGGCACAGAGGACAAAGAAGGCCTCTCAGGAAGGCTAAGCTTCTTATAGTTCTTGCCTCTAGGAATCTCTGGAAGCCAAGGGGAGGCAGGCCCTGACACCAGGACTAAAGTCAGCACATAGTAGGATGGACAGAGTCTGGGACAAAAGACATCATCACTCTGTACTCAGACACACTCTGAGGCTGCAGAGGGCCAAGGAGCAAGAAGAGTTGTTGCTAGGTCCCATCAGGCTTGACCTAGAGAGTGCCCTAGTGAGAACCTTTGGGGGAGGTTCCCAATGGGGCCACCACCACCTGCTGGATCTCCTTCTGAGGTCCCAGCACTCACTCTTGCCTTGAGATGGACCCTGTGACAGTGTCCCCGCTTAGCACAATTATCCAGGCGGGGATAATTGAACAAGGAGGACTTGGCTCTCTAGAAAAACCCATCTCACATTCTGGCCAGCAGCCTGAGCCTGAGCACTCTGAGGAAGTGCCAGGGGAGCAAGTGGCATACGGCTGATGCCCAGGATCCAAGGGCAGAGCCTGACCACTACTCACAGTGTTTAAAAACTAGAATTGGTGTGGTTGCCCGGACCTTGGCTGGGATATTCCTACCAGAAAATCCCTGCGGCTTCAGATAAGACTGTGCCCAACGCCTTCCCTACCCAGAAGGCCCTGCCAGACCCACAGGTTCCACCCAGCAACCCCTGGCCTCTGCTCCAGGCATGGAAACTCCACAGCCTGCAACAGCTCCATAGGCTCTCTCATTAACCTCCGCCTGTGCCTGTCCTTTGGATCCCCTTGGAGCAGGAATGTAGGCAGCCCGAGGGTGGGACGCGTCCATACAGGCACATCTGGGAAGAGCTCAGGTGACCCCAAAGGCCAGAGTGACATCCTGACTGCATCCTGCCCTGCTCGGTCCCCTGTGACTGTCGTCAGAAGGCTGGGTCTCACCGGCACCCACACTCCGCTGTGCCTCTCCTCTACTCTGGGCATTTCACCCACACCGTGAGCCGTTTCCTCTCTCCACTCCAGGTACTTCATCAGCTTCATCATCCAGTTCCAGTTCCACGAGGCGCTGTGCCGTGCAGCTGGGCACACAGGTCCCCTGCACAAGTGTGACATCTACCAATCCAAAGAAGCAGGAAAGCTCCTGGCGTGAGTGTCCTTGAACCCTCCTTCGACTCTTTGGCCCTGAGAAACCACTGAGCTATTCTGGGAGCGCTTTCTGTTTGGTTTCTTGGGCAGAGAACAAACAGCCAAGAAGAACCTGTTCCACCCTTGACATGTCACCTTCAGGAGGAAACTGGAGTCCCTGGGCCCTGAGGCCTCCCCTCTCCATCCCAGCCTCAGCCCTACTCAGGCTCTCCCAATCCTAAAGGATCCTTTATGCTGGGAAAGGGGGTATGGGGAAAGAATGCCAGGCTGGGCAAGAGGATCCATGTGGTTTCTACTCAGGTTTCCTTTCTCTGCTTCTTCCCCCAGGGATACCATGAAGCTGGGCTACAGTAAGCCGTGGCCAGAAGCCATGAAGCTGATCACAGGCCAGCCTAACATGTCAGCCTCCGCCATGATGAACTACTTCAAGCCACTGACAGAATGGCTCATCACTGAGAACAAGAGACATGGAGAGACACTGGGCTGGCCACAATACAACTGGACACCAGAAACGGGTACTACCACCCACCCCACCTCCAGCCCCAAGCACAGCTCCCAGAGCTCACACAGGGCTGAACCCCATTCCTAGTTCAGACAGCCTCCAGCCTGATCTCAGAGCAAGGACAGGGACACCAGAACACAAGGTCCCGGCCTTCCCGTCGCCCTGCCCACCGCCCTGTCTCCTTGCTTCCTCGCTCAGCTCGTTCAGAAGGCTCCTTTCCAGAGTCTGGCCGCGTCAACTTCCTGGGCATGTACCTGGAGCCGCAGCAGGCCCGTGTGGGCCAGTGGGTGCTGCTCTTCCTAGGCGTCACCCTGCTTGTGGCCACCTTGGGTCTCACCCACCGGCTCTTCAGCATCCGCCAGCACCACGGCCTCCGCCGGCCCCACCGCGGGCCCCAGTTTGGGTCTGAGGTGGAGCTCAGACACTCCTGAGGTGACCCCGCTGGCAAAGCCGGCAGCGGAGTGTCCCACGAGAAACTGGATGGGGGACATGGTGTTTGGGTGGAACACACTCTAGCTGGGCCTTCCTCCTCCTGCCCGGTCCCCACCCACTCTCTGCCCCCAGTCCCAGCCCCCGTTCCCTAGATCCCCAGCTTCTAACATGGAATTCCCCATCCAGTCTCTGTGAATACAATTAAAGGTCTTCCCCAACACCTGAGTCTGTGTCCCTTGTGGGGAAAGTCAGGGGCAAGACAGGCTGCTTGCCTGTCTCCTGACAGTCCAGCAGGCCCCTTTACCAATCGCCTCTTCTCAGTCTCTCTCAAAGCAGGAACCCAAATAACCCTAAGTGCTATGGCCCCTATCCCCTACGACCTTTCCCACCAGCCTCTTCCTAACAGCCTAGGTGAGGTGGCCTAGGTCCTGCCACAGCAAGCAGTTACCATCAGGGTGGGGCGTCCCAAGAAGAAGCAGATGCCATGGGCTGCCTCCTGCTTTGCATATGGATGCGTATGGAGGGATTATCCTGTTCCACGGTGACCCCTGTGTGAGTGTCTCAGGAGGAAGGTCCTGGATGCCCCTCTGCTACAGGATGAGGGCCCTGGAAGGGCCTGGCTCACTGAACATGCAGAAACCTCACAGTCACTAAGATTCCCGCCACACCAGCTCTGTTGTCCACTTTGTGAGTGGACAGCCTGGGTTCCTGATGGAGCCACACCACACAAGGACTGCCCAGGAGAAGGAGCAATAACCAGAGCAATAACCAGTGACCACACAAGTGTGTTCACTGCTGTAAGCCACCTGCTCATCCCAGAATGCATGCCCTCATGCTAAGCCATCTTTTGGAAGGCCTACTTAGATTTTTGAGGGGTGTCGTTTTGAGGAACTTTTTAAAAATAGTTTTTCTCTACATGTTTATGTTGGAGATTTAGAAAACTCTGAATAAAAGCCCATGATAGCAACATCAAGAAATGTAAACACTGTTGACACTTTGGTGTGCATGTGAAAAATGGTCAGATTTCTGGGACAGAATCTTGCCTTCCAGCCTGGTCCTACCTCTGTTAGGACCCTCAGCTCAAACTGTCTCTAGGCTTTGCTGATATTTTCACCCCCACAGGGTTCACAACCCCAATTTCTAGCCCCCAATATCCTTAGCCTGGTTTTTACTGCTCAGTCTCTAGCACGTGTGTGTGTGTGTGTGTGTGTGTGTGTGTGTGTGTGTATGTGTGTATGTGTGTGTGTCTGTGTGTGTGTAGGCCTCTCCTGTGCAGGATATGGAGTTGAGGAATTTTGGATTTGCAAGGAGGGTGGACGTTTACAATTCAGCAAGACAATGAAACTCATAAACACAGCCTCTAGATTGTTCCGGTCCGTATACCACAGACTTTAATTCCCCTCCCCTCCCCACCCTCTTCCCGACCTGTGTTTTGTAATTTGTTTGCCAGACGAAGGTCATTGTCACGTAACTTCCTTTCCTATTTTTATAAACTACAGAGGTTCGTGCTGCCTTTCAGGGCTGTGGGCAACGTGAGGTCACCAGACTGAGGGCAAAGAATTTCACCATGTGGTTACCCTGGCAAAGTCTTATCTCCTGGACATGTGTGTGCACACACAAGTGTGCGCACTCACACGCTCAAGCACCCAGGGTAGAGCTCAGAAGACAACTTACAGGGGTCTGTTCTCTCCTCGGAAGGAATCTGTGGACGGAACTCCAGGTTGTCAGGCTCGCACAGCAAGAGCTTTACCCACCATGCCCTCTTGCCAGCTTTGCCCACCATGCCCTCTTGCCAGAGCCCATCTTATCTTGTTTTTATTGTATGGAGGGCAGGACATGTGCACATGCAGATACCATGGAGCGCTCATGGAGGTCAGAGAACACCTAGCAGAAGCTGGTTCTTCCTTCCACTGTGTGGGACCTGGAGACCAGCTTGTCAGGCTTGGCACCTTTACTGAGTCCTTTCATCAGTCCTCCACTTTTGTTTTTGAGACAAAGTTTCTCACTGAACCAGGAGCTTGCCAGTTCCACTAACCTACTGGCCAGGAAGCCCGAGAGCGCCTACTGTCACTTCTCGTGCCAGACTGGATGTGCAATGCCGCGCCCAGCTTTTATAGGGGATCTGAGGATTTGAACTCAGGTCCTTAGGCTCACACAGCAAGCACTTTCCCAACTGAGTCGTCATCCTAGTCCCTCCCTCACACTTTTTGAAACATTATAGTTGTTTTGGACTTTTTGTGTCTTGCGACACAAAAGTGTCTTGCTATGTAATCCAGACTGACCTCAGATTCTCAGTTCTCCTGCCTCAGCCTCCTGAGTACTGGGGTTATATGCATCTGCCAACATTCTCAAACATTACACTTGTTCAGACTCCTGCTTATGCTTCCTTGGGTGAGTGAGGAGGGGTGGAGTCCACCTGAAAGTTGGCAGAGAAAGAGGAGGTAGTGATCCTCCTGCCTCAGCATCCCAAGTTATAGGTGTGAACCACCACACCAGGCCACCTGGCCAGCACATATTTTTCATGACTCATCCGTGAGTTTTATTTTATTTTAAATTGCATTTATTTATTGGGGTTGCTTACCACAGCACACCTGGGGAGATCTGAGGACAACTTCAAGGTCTTTCCTTGGTGGGATCTGCTCCATTTCACTGTCTCTGTCATTGAGCATAAGCTCTGGAGCCAGAGCATTTGGATTTGAGTCCAACTTCCGTTATTTACTGCTGTGTGTCTGTGAGCAAGGTCCATAGCCCCTCTGCTTGTCTCCATCTGAAAATGGAGTGTTGATCAAAGTGCCTACCTCATGGGTTTGTTACAAGGACTGTGATGGTGAAAAGTCCCCTCACGGTGTCCAGTACCTGGAAAGTTCTTTGTGGGGCTGGCTATTGTAGCCACAATTGACCTTAGATTTTCTCTTCTGAGAAGATTCACTTCCGAGTCATCTATGCGAGCTGTAGAGGTAGCTCAGTCCATAGAGTGCCTGCCTAGCATTCACAAAGCTCTGGATGTAATCCCCAGCACCACATAAACCAGGATTGGCAGCACAGGAGAGAGGAGGGGGTTCAAGAGTTCAAGGCCGTCCTCAGCTAGGAAAGTCCAAGGCCAGACTGGGCTCCAACAGACCCTTCCTATAAAGGGGTCGTGGCTGGGAGGAAAGAAGGAAGGAAGAAGAAATCAAGCCTTCTGGCTTCTGACTTTATGAAAGATGTCACATCTATACTGTAGGAGGTGACTGGCTGCTGGACCCAGGTACCAGTGTTGCAGCTTTGTGGCAGAGGCACTGTGACCTCCCCGACATGGCCAGGAGCTCCAGCACCTACTCACTTCTCCATTGTATTCTTTGACTACTGTCCGAAGAGTCCCTTTTCTCCTTTTCTAGCTCAGCTCTGCATTTTGCATTTGCTGGGCATGGTGATACACGCCTTGGCTTCCTGAATTCCCTCAGTTAAGGCAGAAACATGTTTAGTTCAAGACCAGCCTTAGGCTACAGAGCAAGACCCCGCCTCAACAATGCAAAAATGTATGCTTCTTTTAGACAGGGGTGTTGCCATTCACCATCATGCCTGGTGCCCCAAATCCTGTTTTAATGTCTCTATGCCTGAAGCAAGAAGGGTTTAACCAGGCCAACCCTCTTTCCTCAGATTTTAAATGTTTTGACAACAATGACTAATATCTGGGGGTGGAGTTATGTGGTCAGTTTCAGTGATCATGGTGTCAGCACATGTGAAAGGGGTGGGTGGTCCTGGGCTGAGGGTAGAGACACATGGTGTAAGGAGTCTGCAGGAACAGGGATGTGAATCCAAGAAAGAAACCCTAAAGTGCAGTGGATTGGGCTGCTCTCCCCAATTCTATGCATCAGTGTACTTGGGAGTCACCAAGAGCTAGCAGGGAACAGAGTCTCGTGGTTGGTTTGGAAACCAATCTCAGGTATTCATGGACATGGACCCTGAATGGAGGGAACCAGCCACACTTCTCCACACCCCACAGAGTCCTGATGGCTTCTACTAAAGCAGGTATGGGGGAAGAGAAAGGAGCCCTGGGGTTGATCACTTGTCTCCCGAGAGAAAAAGGCCAAAAATATAGGTCTAAGAGGCCAAATTAGAAGAACCTGGGAAGACAACTAGGTTTTCAGTCTAAAGACCCAAAAATGTAACTTCTGCCCATGTATTCATTCATTCATCCATCCATCCATCCATCCATCCATCCATCCATCCATCCACCGTGTATCCATCTATCCATCCAACAACCCTCCCCATCCAACATCCCACTTACACAAGTGACCCCCGCCTATGAAGAGGGATATCTCATCAGTCCCTAGCCAAAGCCCAGGGCTCCTCCAACCCAGGGGAAAGTGACCAAATAGAATAAGTTCTGGCTTAAAAGTCAAATTCTCCTCTTAGATCTGCTGCTAGTGAGCCATGTACACCAAGTCACATGACTTGACTCTTCTGGACCTCAAATGTTCCTTATCTGCATAATGGGGGCAGTTGCACAAGAAGCTGGGTGGGCAGTCTTTCTATTCTAACATTCCATGGTAGACCCTTTGGCCCCTGATGTCACAAATATGGAGCTGACTCGTGATTGGCCATTGCCTCTCCCGGCTCTGCTGTTCTCTTGGTCATGGGAACAAGATGGACTTGCCCTGGACCTTCCCTACTTGTGCTCCTCTATTATGGACAGCTCTTGTCATGGCTCAGGACTGTGGGAGAGCCAAGCTTAGGTATGGCTGGGACCTGAAGGAGCATAGGACCAAATAAGAGGACTGGGAAGGGGCAGCCTCTTCCCCAGGCCCACATGATCCCCTTCCCTGCAGATGAGTTCTACAATGAAACTCAAGCGAGGATGTTCCTGCAGTTTTATGAGCAAACAGCCCAAGTTGTGTTGAGCGAGTTCATGGAGGCCACTTGGAACTATGTCACCAACATCACCAGGCAAAATCGAGAGAACATGGTGTGGTACCATTTCCCCCTAGATCCTCCCTCCCCTTGATCTTCTTGGGGATTCTGGAGGTTGGGGATCATAGTTCCTGCCCTGTGTCCATCGTATGTGGAAAGAGGGACACCCCAAACCATACATCAAAGTGGGCTACTACCTCTCAGGGGCCTTGAATTTTCTTTACATAAGAATTTCTGGATTCTTTGACCTTGCAAGTTTTACCTCCTTGCTTTTAAGGACTTGGAGCATCCTCTCTCTTTTAGCAAATCTTCAATGATTCTGGACCCTTAAAGCAGGCTTTGAGGCTGTGGTCTCAGAATTCAGTGTGGGACCCGTACTGCATCCCCCAACCTGCACAGTCAATATGATGACCTTCTTTCCAGCTGCAGAAGGAGGTGGAGAGGTCTCAGTTCATGTTGTACTTTGCTACCCGAGCCCGCTTGTTTAAGACAGACCAATTCCAGGACCCGCAAGTGAAGCGCATGCTGAGTAAGCTGCAGAACGTAGACAAGTCGGCCTTGCCCACGGAGGAGCTTCGGGAGGTGATAGACAGAGCCCCAGGCCTCCAAGCACACGCTTTCTGCACCCCAGGGGAGGGTGGGTCAGGTCTGCCTGGGAACCAAGAGTATCTGGGGCAGGAGGGGGTGTTGGTGGGCGGAACTAGAGCTTCTTCTAGAGGAGGAGGGGGGGTACTTTAACCAGGTCTACCTCTCCTGGCTGGTGGGACTAGTGTTGGGAGTGGGCCCACAGGCATGGGCCTGCCCTGGGTGACACCTGCGCCGCCCCCCCCCCCAGTACAACAGACTTCTGACCTACATGGAGACAACATACAGTACAGCTGAAGTGTGCCTGAATGAGGGTCCCTGCTTGTCTCTGGAGCCTGGTGAGCAACCAAGCCCTGCCCCTGACCTCAAAGGTGTTCTTCTGCTGAAGAAGCACCTAGGGTGGGTGAGAGTAAAGATAGATGGGCATGGTGTCCTATGTGGCTCCTGTTCTGGGCACAGACCTCGAAGAAATCATGGCTACCTCCAGGGACCAGAAGGAGCTCCTATGGGCCTGGCAGGGCTGGCGGGATGCCGTGGGTCGCCAGATTCGTCCTATCTTTGAGTACTATGTACAGCTCAGCAACGAGGCTGCCCAATATAATGGTAAGCAGGCTGGGCATGGTGTCTTAGGTCAATGCCCAAGAAAAGAAAGAAGCCAAATCTTCAGAGGGTACAGGCAACAGCAGAATGGGTGTGAGTAGCGTGGGGGGGACATGAGCCTTGTAACTGGGTCCTGAAAATAAGATAGAGTCTACACTGTGGGCTGGGTGCTGGGGAGACCCTGAGACTTTGTAAGTGAAAAGACAGATGTCTGCCTTATGGACTTCCTCCTGGCAGTCTGATTGGGAGGTGAGCCTCATCCAGTACACACGCATCTCTAATGCCGCTTAATATGATGCCGTGGAGGAAGGGGCTGCTGAGGTTAGAGGGGGAAGAGGAGAGTTTCAGATATATGGTCAGGTCTCTCTGACATTTACTCATACTGGAAAGATGAATAGCGGACCGGCAGGAAGAAAGAAAGTATCCGCGCAGAGACCCTGCACCACAGTGGGAGGAATCCAGGGTTTTAGGAGATCAGAAAGAAACCCACATGACCACAGGGCTTTGGGTGACTTGGGGTTTGGGACATGGCCATAGGAAAGGATAAGACCTTACAAGACATGACCAGGAGCTCCCACTGTGGGAGCCACTCAATGCTTTCTACCTCTGAATGAGTCTAGGGTGGGCAATGCCTTGGGAGGTTGTGTTCGCACCTAAGACCCCCGAGGAGCAGGAAGGTAGAAATGATTCCTTGGACCGTGTCTGGGTCTCCTCCTTGCCAGCTCATTGGATGCATGATGGTACAGTGAGCACTGGTGAGTCCGGTGGGCACTGCTGAGTTTCTTCTCCTATCTTAGGGTACGAAAACATGGGGGCTTTGTGGAGGTCCAAGTACGAGTCTGAGACCTTAGAGCAGGACCTGGAGCAGCTCTATGAGGAGCTGCAACCGCTCTACCTGAACCTGCATGCCTATGTGCGCCGCTCACTGTACCAGTACTATGGGCCTGAGCTCATCAACCTGCGGGGGCCCATCCCTGCCCATCTCCTGGGTAAGGGACAGACTGGTGGCCAAGGGAGACAGGCAGGAAGGCCACTCTTGCCTCTCCTTAGCCCCTTCACCCCCTTTCCAGGGAACATGTGGGCTCAGTCGTGGGAAAACATCCTAGACCTGGTCCTGCCCTACCCAAAAAAGCCACCGGAGGATATCACAAAGATCATGAAGAACCAGGTCAGTGCTGAGCCTTTGGACGTCCCCATCCCACAATCCCTTTGGGCAAACAGGCTGACAGAACCATGGGACCTCTTTTCCCCACAGCACTGGAAGCCTGAAAAAATGTTTCATGAGGCTGACATCTTCTTCACCTCTATGGGACTACTGCCTGTCCCACCTGACTTCTGGATAAAATCAATGCTGGAGAGGCCAGTTGACGGGCGGGATGTGGAGTGCCATGCCTCATCCTGGAAATTCTACAGACCTGACGACGTCAGGTGTCTACAGCCAGCACAGTCCTCAGCCAGCACCCTACTCTCACCCGTCTTCTGTTTCTCCACTGGCCATGTAGCAAGGAGTGGGCAGGGGAGAGCAGGCCTGGGGAGAGGGGAATGAGATTCAGAAGCATGGTGAAGAAAAGTGGATGCAGGAAGGAGCAGACGTGGTCACTGGGTGGATATACGATCTAGAGTGGGGAAACATGGCAGCCAAGGCCCTCAATGCCTTCATGAAGTTTGAATGAAGAAGCTTTGAGTGTCCCCAGGGCATCCCCATGCTCCTTGACCCCCTCCCCTTTAACCCTAGGGTAAAGAAGTGCACCGAGGTGACCATAGAAGACCTGCTCTCCATCTTCCACCAGATGGGCCATATCCAGTACTACTTGCAGTTCCAGAACCTCTCTATAATCTACCAAGAAGGGGCCAGCCCAGCCTTTGAAGAGGCTGTGGGGTCGGTGATTACCCTCTCAGCCTCTTCCCACAAGCACCTGATCACCAGAGGTCTCCTCGGACAACAGTACCTGGATGCAGGTGATGGGGATCAAAGGGGTAACGGAAGGGCAGCCTGAGCCTGGGGCTTCAGCTAGGGAGAGGGGGACTAAAGCCCTCAGGGCAAGGCTGAAGAAAGGGAGGACCAAGAAGCTGTCTCCTGATTGCCCCGACCCCATCCCCAGAGGAGGAGGTCAACTACCTGTTAAGCATGGCCTTGGAGAAGATTGCCTTCATCCCGTTCAGCTACATGGTAGATGCGTTTCGTTGGAAGGTCTTTGATGGCACGATTACGAAGACCGTCTACAACCAGGAGTGGTGGAACCTCAGGTGGGAAAGGCAGATGCCTGGCAAGAGTGCAGGTGTTGATGTCCTGGGAAGCTGGAGAAGCCATGCCATGTGTGCTGTTTGCTGTCACCAGGCAAAAGCATACAGACTGAAATGCATAGAGCCAGCACCGTGCCCATGAGGCCTCATTCTGAATCTGGTGCCAACAGTGAGCAGGTCTTTTAACTTTCCTAGGCCTTTGTCTCATCTGTGAAATGGGGACCCTGGCAGTGGCTCTATCTGCTCTGTGCATGACCAGGAGTCTCACACCATGAAATCATCTAGGCCTCTTCGAGAACAGAGCAGTAACTGGTGTGGTGGCACATACCTGTAATCCTAGCACCTGGGAGGTGGAGGCAGGAGGGTCAGGAGCGGGAGGAGAGGACAGGGTCTTGCAGGCATGGCCAGCAGCTCATGGGCTACATAGCCGGCTGGAGGTCAGCCTGGACCACATGAGATTCTGTCTTCAAAAGACAAACGCAAAAAAAACCAAAAAGCCCAGAATATAACAATGACCAACAAGCAGGCCTATGCTGCCTGCTCCCTCCACAGAAGGCCAGGAGAAGGGATGGTAGAGGCCTGAGCACTTTGCTTGTTGGAAAGAGTTCCCATGGGAGAGAGGCAGGTTCATCACCCCAATACACATGCACGCTGGAGCCTGAGCATCCCCAGACTACAGAAAAGCTCAGCAGCTGTCAAGCAGGTCAGTTAATTGGACAGAAAATGCCCATAACCAAGGCTTCTCCATGTCTATCAGGCATCATATTACCAAGTCCAAGACTTCTGGACACACACGTGGCCTATATACAGCTCTGCACCAGGCCTTTGTGACCATTTAGATCTTTGCAACTGCCCTATTGGGTGCCCTGGCTCAATGTGCTTTCAGCAGCCAACACTCAGGTGTCATATAACAAGCCCAGGGTCACACCGTATTCTAGCACGTGACAGAGCTGACTGCCTGTGCCCTCCAAGTGTGGCCACGCCAGCCATCAGGGCATCCAACAGGGGCCCCTTTTCCTTCTCTATCATGCATGCCCACCATCAACCAGCCAATGAAATCCAGGGGCAGAGTGAGGGCCGCCATTCCTTGGGTTATAAAAAGAACCTTCAGGAAAGATGCCCCCAGTACTCTGTTGACTCCAGGGACTGATCAGAGGTACCAGTGAGCCAACAATACAGCAACGAACCTTCTCATAGGTATTTCCTCCCAGAGCCTGGCATTTCATCTGTTTTACAACGAAACTCAGACTCCCTCAGCTGTGTGGTCTCCCACAGTCCCACAGCTCAGAGGTCCTGCATCAGAGCTCCAGGTGACTGGAGTCTGCCAGTGACTTAGGTCCTGTGTCCTGCAACCAGTTCCCTGGCCTTAAAACTTTGATCCATAAAATGGGAACAGTACTAATACTACAACAGCACAGGGACACTTCTGGGGACAGTTTCTCTGTGTAGCCTTGGCTGTCCTGGAACTCGCTCTGTAGACCAGGCTGGCCTCGGACTCACAGAGTCCTGGAATTAAAGGCATGTGCCACCACACCCGGCTTTCTATATTCTTCTTAGCACTGTTTAAACAACCTGTTACCGGTCTATAGACTGACTCTCCATCATTAGGATAGATGCAAGCAAGGACCTGACCTCACTCAGTCCCTTGATGGCATCTCCAGAGACCAGGCCAGTGCTGAGTGAGAGGGAGTCCATATGAAGAGCAGCTGACATGCTCAATCACTGTTAACCACTGTTACTGCAATTTCTGAGTCTTGATTCCATGTGTTCACACTTGTCTAGTTAAAGAAAATGCACTGAATGGCCTCTGCAAGCCAGGCCCAGACTGGCTGAACACACACGTGTTTCAAACAAGAAAAGGCCCTGAGACCCTTCCAGGATCCACGGCCACGCCCCTGTCTCTCTCCCACCAGGTTGAAGTACCAGGGCCTGTGTCCACCTATTCCTCGGTCAGAAGATGATTTTGACCCAGGGGCCAAGTTCCACATTCCTGCCAGCGTGCCCTATGTCCGGTAAAGGTCTGGGCCCTGTTGGCAGAGCTGGCTGGGATCTGGGAGACACGAGGGCTGGGTGGAGAAGTTCCAGAAAGTACAAAGATGGGCTCCTGTGACCACTCCATGCCCCAGCATGTCTGGGCTTCCCACACCCGGCCTCCCCTCCGCAATCTGACTTCTCCTTCCTCTACCCAGGTACTTCCTTAGCCTAGTACTCCAGTTTCAACTTCATGAAGCACTGTGCAGGGCCGCAGGCCACGTGGGCCCTCTGCACCGGTGTGATATTTTTAACTCCAAGGTGGCCGGGAAGATGCTGGGGTGAGTGTACACCCCTCATTTTCCCTCGGTTCACACTGTCTCCCTCCAAGCGAGCCTGGCTTCAGACTCTCCCTCCTCATGGTGCCACCTGGGCCCCCTGAGCAACTGCACTGAGCTGACATTCTAGTGGAAGTGCTTTCTCACGCCCAACTGCAGTTTCCTACATTATTAACACAAGCTCTTTTTTTAAAAATTGATTTATTTTATATCCCGACTGCAGCCTCCCCTCCCCTCCCCTACTTTCCCTCCACCCCCCCCCAATCCATCCCTCCTCTGTATTCCCTCAGAAAGGGGCAGGCCTCCCAAGGGCATTAGCAAAGCGTGGCATATCGAGCTGCCCTAAGACCAAGCACCTCCCCCTGTATTCAGACTGGGAGCGGGTGGGCATGGGAACTGGAGGGATCGGGGTGGGGCGTGGACAGAAGGGGAGAGTGCTGAGAGAGATGACTGGAAAGGGGGCCTTTACAGAGTAGGGTAGAAGCCTGATGCAAGGGAAGCTTTCATGAGTCTACAAAGATGGCCCCAGCTAAGACTCCTGGCAGCAGGGGATGTATAACCTGAACTGGCCGTCCCCTGTGGTCGGATTGGTGGCTCCGGTAGTCATTGGAGAGCCTTCATCTAGTGACTGATGGAGGCAGATACAAGCCTGGTTTTTGTACCCTGCTGTGATCAGAGACATTTTGAGCATGCACACACATTCACACATGCAGTCAATCAACTTGTCTCCTATGGAAAGCTAGGGCCAGTGTCCTGCCTCAGCCTTTAGCCACCAGAATCCCCTTCCTCTACCCTTGTGAACATCTGGCCGTCCTCTCCTTTGGTCATTTGCCTTTCCTGACTCTTCCCCGAGATGCTCAGCTTGACCCCCAGGCCAACTGAAGTTATTTTTACTCCAGCCTCTTGACACACTTCTGGCCAGCCTGTGGTCCACTCTAACCCTCCACTCCAGTCTTTTCTCCTGCATCTGGTGTCTAGCCCATTCCTTTCCAGATCCGTTGTTGTGGCCCTGGATTTTGGCCTTGACGCCAACTTGAAGGGTAGGTAGAGGACCTAAACTGAACACGCAAAGTGTTCTCTGTGATAGGTGGACGTGGACTCTGGGTTCTTTTTCCATGTTTCACACTGGCAGCTCTTGACTTTGGAAGGTAGAAAATTGTCATTGACTGTTTACAGAGAAGTGACTTCATGGTGTGTTCATTCATATAGCAAGAAGGAAGTTCATGCTTTGAATCCAGAACTGCTTGCAAAACAGTTGCAATCAATGGATGGTTCATCTGTCCCCCTGCTTCACCATGGACACTCCTGGTCTGAGAAGGGCCTGAATTCCAGGCTTGGACACCATTCTCTGGGCAGTGGCAGAGGAGAGGCTTCCAAGAAAGGAGATGTCATCTCCCTCAGTCTAGAGATACAGGTCCTGGTGACGTCACATCAGGTCTTCCAGTTCCAAGATCAGCTCTCCATTCACTGAGTTGGGGCGTCCACCCACTGGCCAGGTCTTTGCCCTCTTGACTGCTGCTGAATTTGGTCTGTTTCTTTAACTGTTTAAGGTCACTTTGAGCTTTGTGTCTGCCTTCCAGAGGATTAGCGATGTATGACCCAATATCCCCAGCTTGGGTTTTAGATTTTTAGTTATGCTGGTTTTTTGGGACATGGTCTTGTAGTATGGACCAGGCTAGCCTCAAACTTGAGATCCTCCTACACCTGCCTCCCTGGAGTGCTGGGATTATGGGTATGTACCACTATGTCTGGCTTCCTTTATATTCATAATGAGTTTGTCTATGGCTTCTCCATCCACTTTAGCAATCACCGGGCCACATAGAGTAGAAGGCTTTGTTTCTAGAGAAAGCCGGTGGTGTGACAGACACCTTCTCTGTCAATTCTCCCCTCCTTTATACACAGGGAGAGGTACATATGTGTACATACAAGTGGTAGCCTGACTGACTATCACTCCATCTCTGATTTCTCTCTGGGCTCTTCACTCAACCTCTAGCTGCTTGTCTTGTTCATTCAGTATTTACTTACAACATGGCTGATTAGCCAGCCTGTGTCCAGCAGGGGGCAATAGACCGTGAAATAAATGACTCCTCTAGTATTAATGAGGAGGCTGAAGAGTAGAAAAGACTTTAGTGAATATGTCGAGGGTTAGGAAGTTCAGCCGGAAACCAGAGAGACGCCTGTCCCCAGATGCAGACATGGAAGAAAAAGATGTGTTTTCTTCACATCAGCTCACTTCTAACTCACCTTCATCCCACTTGCTTGATGAGACATTTGACCTCAGTCATTCCCCCACTTCTCTCTTCCACCCTACCCAGTGTAAACAGGACTCTGTATTTGACTTAAGCCCAAAGCACATTGACACTGTTCATCAGTCCCCTGCTTCACTGTCTACACCCCTGGTCTGAGAAGACCCTGAATTCTAGGCTGAACACCTTGTACACCATTCTCTGGGCAGTGGACAGATGAGAGCCTTCTAAGAAAGGGGGTGTCACAAGCTTTGGGGGATGATTAACTAGCAACAGAGTGGAATGCAGGAGAAGGAGGGGAGGGGAGGGGAGGGGAGGGACTTTGGGAGTGAAGGGGGCAAGAAGCTGGAGTTCCCAGGCCTGCCTTGACAGCCACATAATATCCTCATGGGAGAAAGGACTCATTTTGTAAAAGAGAAAGTTTATTCACAAAACGGCCAAGTGCAAGGAGTCGGAGACCCAAGTCCCAGCACACTGAGGATAGGGCATGGAGATATTTATGGGTTCTGGTGTGGGGAAAGGTGATTGGAGGTTAAGAGAACACAAAACAGCTGAAGTCTGGAAGGTTTCCTCAGGTTTCCCCAGGTTCACGAGGATGGGGTAGAACAGAAAAGAGGGAGATTCTTTCCCAGTCTTCTGCCTAGTAGCTTCCATGTGCTTTTGCTATCTGAACCCATCCTCCATGCAAGTACTGGGTGAGTTCTGGTGGGAAAATGGACCTCGGATAGTTTCTTAAAGTCCCCCAGCTTTGATGGGCCTGGTATCATCTGTGGACTTATCATTTTGGAGACTGAGGCAGTCCCAGAACCAGTGCTACAGCCTTTTATTGACAGCTTGGAGCTGGACTCTGGTCACACATCCCACAGCCTGCAGAGCTGTTTCTACATAGGCAGATTCTCAGGAGTCAACGCCATTCTCTCAATTGTGTGTGGTGGTACAAGTTTGTACTCCTAGCATCCAAGAGGCTGTGGCAGGAGGATTTTGAGTGCAAAGCCACCCTGGGCTACATAGTGAGACCCTAGCCCACACCAGCTTTTTCCTTTACCCAGGATCTGAAAAACTTGAATCAGTTGGGAGTCATGATTTTTTTTCCTTCTATTCTACTCTTTTTTTTTTTTTTTTTTTGAGACAGGGTTTCTCTGTGTAGCTTTGCGCCTGTCCTGGATCTCGCTCTGTAGCCCAGGCTGTCCTGGAACTCACTCTGTAGCCCAGGCTGTCCTGGAACTCACCCTGTAGCCCAGGCTGGCCTCGAACTCACGGAGATCCGCCTGCCTCTCCATTCTACTCTTGACAGCTCTGTGCCTTTGTTCTCTAGTATTAAATCGTAACAGATTTTCCCTCGGTGATCTCCTTTCTTTTTCCTTTCTTCTTTTGTTTCTTTTCTTGAAATGCTGGGGAAATCAAACCCAGGGCCTCACACACACTAGGCAAATGTGTCCCATAGTTTCTGCCAAATCTCTGCTGGCCTTCAGTTCCTACGTTTGGCTCCAACTGTTTATGAAGTAATATGCACAAATCTGACAAGTTACAAATTCCTCCATCAGCATGTGACGTGATACTAACTACAGTGAAAGGCATCATGGGAGGTCATGTTACTGATGAGGAAATGAAGGCTGAGAGAGGTTAAATGCCTAGGGTTATAATGGTCTATAAATAGCATTGCTGGGTTTTGAACCTGGGTGCCCCATACAGTGACCTCTAACCTCCCATGTTGCACCTCTTTCCTGATCAGACCCTGGAACAACAGGTTGAGAAATAACATCTGCCCAGTACTGTTGTTTGGCAAGGCCAGGGTAAAGAGCCTGGAGCTCTGGCTTTGGCACCCTCTGCACCCTCCCATGGTGAATGCAGTGAGCCTGCCATCTGCCACCAAACCCTGGGTGTGCCTCAAGATAGCTGATGTTTGTGCAGCCCTGCAGGTGTCACACAGAGAACCTCCCATGTTCCCAGCACTTGAATTCTCTCAATCCTTCCCTGTGTGGCCAAGAAGGACCAAAGGGCTGTTGCTACCTCAAATACATCAGGGTAAACAGAGGCTCAGACTGGCTGCCTGTTTGAGTTGAGAATAACAATGCCCACAGTGACACTAATGCCCCAATCAGCAGCAACAGTTGGTGTTTTTTGGCTTCCCAGAATGCTAGCAACCCTGTCCTGTTACCTCCACTTATGGAGACGAGAATGGAGCCTCAGATGAGTTATTTGTCCAAGGTCTCTCAGGAACAGAACTGAGAGACACACCCAGGTGAATCTTGCTTCTGAAAGAGTAATCGCATCTCCCATGCTGAACTCTGGGGTCCTGGCTGGCCAAGTTCAGGAATTAGAGTTGTGTATACTGAGGGGTCCCAGCAGCACCTGCTGATACTCCCACATGGCCTCACAACTAACTCCACTCCCGCAGGGATGTCCTGAAGCTGGGCTCCAGCCGGCCTTGGCAGGAGATCCTAATGGAGATGACTGGAGAGCCCAGTATATCCACCGAGGCCATGTTGTCTTACTTCAAGCCACTGTTGAACTGGCTGGTGAATGAGAACGTGCAGCAGGGGGACATCCTCGGCTGGCCAGACTTCAGCTGTTCTTTTGAAGGTTGGCTAAAACTAACTTTGACCCTAGTTCTGAGGCAGCTTGAGGCCCTGCCCTATCTTGTTCTGGGTCAATCCTAAACTCTAGTCAGTTTATGGCCTGGCAAGAGCCAGCACAGAAATAGAGTTTGGTGACTCCCCTATGTACCAGGTCTGGAACAACCTCAGCCAGTTCCACATCCATACAAAGTGGCTTTCCTTGCACATCATCCAGCAAGACTGCCAAGCTGGCCTCTGGTCAGTGGGCAGGAGCCCCCAAACTGGGATCTGTGGGTTATATCACCCCACCCACCTACATCTTCTCTTCCTTTTTTATGCTCCCTCACTGCAAGGCAATTCCCTCACCTGTGGCCTGAGGCTGAGAGAGAAGACAGTGGCCATCAGGTCCTTTCTGGCAACCACAGGAGACCCTAGGGCCCCTTCCTTAGGCTTTCTTGCTCTGTAAGACTCTTTTTTTTTTCCACAGAAAAAACCACAACCAGAAAAGTGTCATTCCTGGGTATGCAGCTGGAGCCTGACCGGGCACAGCTTGGCCAGTGGGTGCTGCTAAGCATTTGTTTGGTCATGCTCCTCTTCATCCTGGGGCTGGGCTGTAGGCTGCACTACTTGGAAAAACAGTCGCTGGACAAGGACACTCTGATCCTCACCACCCTGCCTTACACCTACTTCCTGGGCATAGCCATGAAACCCCATCAGGCAGCCCAAAAGCAGTGGATTCTGCTGAGCCTCTGCTTCAGCCTTATACTGTGCTCCATTGGCCTGCTCATTTGGATTCTCACACAACACCAGAGGAAGCCTCCATGGATGACAACTGAGTCACAGAGCTGGGAGTACCCATCATAGAGACTGGTGAGATTGGAGGACAGGGCAGCAGGATGGCTGAGACAGGATGAAAGCCAGAGAGGTTACGGTCTGCAGGCACAGTGCCCAGCTGTAATCGGGGGCAGCTGTGGCAGATCTGTGACCATGTGTGACTGTGTTTGCAAAGCTATGAGGCAGGCACAGGTGACTGACCTTGTGTGATCCGTGTGTGTCCTGGGTTCCAGGCTGACCAGACTTTCCCACAGTGGCTGGAAAACAATGTTTTAGTAAGTCAGTGGCTGTGTCCCTTTGAAGCAGCCTCTACACCAAGTCATACCGAGCACTGATTTTCCACACAACCTGGTGTGTGTGTGTGTGTGTGTGTGTGTGTGTGTGTGTGTGTGTGTGTTCAGGAGCTTAGCTACGTGGCTTGGCTAGGACTGCAGGATTCAAGGAATCTCTAAAGAAAGATCCTGCTCCAGTCTGCTTATAAACTGTCCTTCAGCAGAACTAGGCATTCCTTTACGAATTGCTGATGCCCAGTTCCTGAGTCCTGTGTTCTGTATATAGCCTACAGCACTCTAATGATCCTTTATTGTGCCCTTTCCGTCTGCATAATCCAGGCCCCAAAAAGGCTCTTTGTTTGACCACCTGAAATGCAAGTAACCTCACAAACTGCCCCATTGCTCTCCCCTGCCCAGCCCAGCCCTCACGAATGGAGACAGTGGGTAGCTGGGCACTGAGCCAGGCGTGATTAATGATTGACTTCTTTAATATTTAAACAAAGCTCATCTCCAGTCACTCTGCTCCAGAGATAGCCTTGTTCAACACACACACACACCTGCTGCCTGGCCCGTTGCCCTGGAGAGAAAGAACAGGGCAAACACCACCTTTCCAGGCTCAGTGGGGGAAGGGAGAACAGGAAGACAGCCATGAGGAGGGTATTTGGGATTTGATGTTCTAAGGATAATCTTGGGAAAGGGGGGAGGGGCCCTTGCCCCTGCCCTTTTCAACCCATTCTCCCCTGCCTCCTGATCACAGTGATACCTCACTCAATATTTGCAGGTAAGTTAGGGCTGAAGCTCCAGGGACCCCTGGGAAGCCTGAGAGTCAATATCTGACAGAGAAAAGGGAAGATTTGAGGGGAAATGGTTATAACCAGAAGTCACAGAGAGGAGGCACCTGCTGGCCCAAGCATGAGACCAGCTTTCCTTATAGTATATATCTGAACTCAAAAGTCACAGGTTGAGGAGACTCAGTAAAGACTGGGATCCCTGATTCCTATTGCTGCCCAGAACTCTAGACCTCCTCCCCTTGTTCTTCCTAATCTAAAACACTTCCTACTCCAGCACCAGACTCTACAGCACCCTGTTTGATGTCTCTATCACACATTCTGTTATTTATTTATTACTATAATGCCTTTATTGGTCCTCACTCTTAGCTGTTAGGTCCACAAGGCCCGTGCATCAGTAGTACTCTGTGTAATGTCTGATCGGCACAGGCCCTGATTCACAACGGGGGCTGGGAAAATGTTTGAATGAATAAGCAAATGAATGACTAGCTCACTGCCCAGCTCCAGCCTCAGAGCTCAGCAACTGTCTTCCTCTCTTCCACAGCCAGCCTGCTCCCCACATTCAGGGACAGCCAAGACACCTCTGCCCCCCAGGAGGCCACGCCTGGCAGCCCTCTCATCTCTCGGCCACTGTGCCGAGGTCCTCCACCAGGTATTGTGACTCTGTGTGGCACAGGCACATCCAGCCCAGGACTCCATGCCTCCCACCTGGACTACAGCAGAAGCCTCACTGAGCCTCCTTGGCCATCTACCCTCCCCCATCCACTTTGTAAAATTTATTTCCGCCAGAATATTTGCTTCAAATGTCTCCAAATTTCCTTCCGAACATCAAACTGCTCAAGAACTCAGCTGTCCGTCAATTAAATCTGGATGTTCAAATTAGCATGGGAGGCTGTTTATCAGTTATTGTTTTGTTGTTTTTTCTGCATCTTCACCTTTCCCATCACCCGGCTCAGCCCCTTTGCACTGATACCAACCTTGGGCCTTTGCCTAAGGTGCAAGCTCCACTTTGAACGCTTGCTACTAAGACATGGCTCAAAATTGGTCTTGGGACCTTCTGTAAAGTTCCAAGTCCATCAAGGTGCTTAGTGAGTGATGGTCCTTCTTGCCTCCTCTCCAAAAAACCTTTTTGAATAAACTTTATCTCATTCCAATTTGAGTCTTCTAGTGTGCTCATTTTTAATCAGTACTCAGACACTTTTGTCAGTGGTCACTTGCTAATAGGCAGTTCTACATCTGTTCCTTCTTGAAGATCTGCCTGTGAGCAGAGAGCTCCGAGGCCTGTGAAGAAGATGCCGAATGTAACATTTTTTGTACACCTTCATGTGTATCCTACTTCATCTTCCTAGAACTTCCTAGAACAGGCTCCGGCTGGATTTTCCACTAGATGTGCATGGACACTGGTAACCTACTGGAAGGCATTTGTGGACAAGAAGCCTAAGTGTCCTGTTGCCACAGTCAGATCCAGCAGTCAGACCCTGGAGATAGCCTAACAACTTCTGCCCTTCCCTGCCTGGGAAACTGCCCTTCAGTACCAGAAGGGGTTCAAGGAGATGCTGAGGCCACTGGCCATTTGGACATGAGCAGAAGTTCTTCAGAGCATCCCAGGTTCAGGATCCCTGCCCCTCTCCCTAGGACGATTCAGAGCCCCTTCTGGATCAGAGAAGCTGTCCAGGTCCTGGACCCCGCCTTGCTGCTGTCTCTTGGCTTATTTCAGTACCACGGACGCGGACAGCTCCCGGGCGCGAGCCTTGCGAGGGAGGATGCGCGCTGAGCCCAGGGCGGGGGAGGACCAGGGAGGGCGGGGAGGGCAGACGCTGGAGGGCGGGCGGGGCCCGACAGCCCTCCCTGGGGGCGGCGCCCACCCCAGCCCGGTGCCGCTGAGCCCCAGGACTGCCGGAGACACCAGGAGCCAGGTCGCGGGTGACTCCCAGCAAGTGCTGCTACGGAAAGATGCCAGTCCGCAGGGGCCACGTCGCTCCCCAAAACACTTACCTGGACACCATCATCCGCAAGTTCGAGGGCCAGAGTAAGTGTGAGGTTTTGGGGTGTGGGGGACTATCTGCGTGCTGGTTGGATGGCAGGAGGGGCCAGACTCCGTACTAACTTCTGATGGGGTAAAAGGAAAAGGAAAGGATGGGAAGAGTTAGATTCTAAATACAAAATTTTTCGTTTTGATGTCCCCAACACCTCCTCCCACTCTCCCTCCTCTGACCTCCAGGTTCTCTGTCTGGGACAGAATGCAGCTCCTATACCTCCCACAGCAGTTTTCTTGCTGTCCCGAACCCTGGCCTCCCCCACTTACCCCTCCAGACCATCCCCTAGAGGTTTGCTTGACTTCCTGCTTTTTACTCAGTGAGCAGGTCTGACTCCTGGTGTCACAGTCCTGCTTCCTGGTCCAGACTCCCTCCACCGCTCCAGGAGTCCTGGGGTCTTCCTCCCACCCTGCTGACTCTAGCAGTCCTGGTCTTTCCACAGCCCCCAGGCCTGACCCCGGCACCCCTACTTTCCTCTTCATTCCCCTCTGTCCTCCCAGAAGGAATAACCTTCCCCCAGAACTTTTGGTCTTCCCACTCTCCCTCCTCTGACCTCCAGCTCCCCCATTCTGGCCCCTGTTTGCTCCTGCATGTAAATCCTCTTCTCAGCTGCCATCAGTCCCTGTAATCTTTTTCTCCCAGCTACCCATTTCTGGCCGCCAGGGTCTTCCTGCCTTTTGCCTCCCACTCCAGGTCGTAAGTTCCTGATCGCCAATGCGCAGATGGAGAACTGTGCCATCATTTACTGCAACGACGGCTTCTGTGAACTCTTCGGCTACTCCCGAGTGGAGGTGATGCAGCGACCCTGTACCTGTGACTTCCTCACGGGCCCTAACACTCCAAGCAGTGCTGTGTCTCGCTTGGCACAGGCCCTGCTTGGTGCTGAGGAGTGCAAAGTGGACATCCTCTACTACCGCAAGGATGGTGAGACCCCGTGGGGCCAAGGGGCCGGCAGGCCATCTTTCTCATCCATCACAGAGCGGCCTGGGGGAAGGGTCTGAGCTGAGGGTCAAAGACAAACCCTATCCCCACTCTGGACCTGGGTTTTGTTAGTAGAGGGAGGTCATGAGCACTGGATGCCTCGTCTTCTAAGGGACCTGAGACTGAGCTGTGCCAGCCATTGGCACTGGTCTAGGACAGAGGTTCTTGCTCTGCTTTACCTCCCCCATTTCCTGGCTATCCACTCTGTCACTGTCAGCCCCAGCTGTCAAGCAGCTGGGACGGAAATTAACCTTCCCTCATCTCTGTCTGCTCTGGGGATTAAGGGAGGAGCCAGCCCCCCAAGGCCTCTATGGCTAGTCAACGCATGGGTGCTGCTGGCTGGAAAAGGAGAATGGGCCTGGTTCACTGAAGTCCAGCTCTTTGGGAAGAGAGAGTCTTGGGTTTGCCTTAACCAAGTGATTTACCCAGATGGACTTAGTGTTGTTACTGCTGCCCTAGTCCTCAGAAAGCATGACATAAACACAAGCCAGGAGCTGAGGACCAAGAGATCAGCCGCCTTTGAGGCTCCCTCCCGGAGACGGGGTCCTGCGTGGATGAGGGTAGTGGAACTACAATTGGAAACTGAAAGTTTCTCAGAAATCACCAGTCTCCCCACCCCACTCTGGTTCTGCACTGGAACTACCCGGGGCATGTTTTGCAAAACATACCTTCCCTGGAGAGAGGCTGACTCAGAGGGTGCAAGGTGAAGCCAGGCAGGTGTATCTGGGGGGAAAAAAATCTCCCCAGTGGTTCTGATTTGCTGCCAATTTTAAGAACCACTGGTTTAGATAACTCCCTTCATTTCACGGGTGTGGAAGGTCCTTTCTCAAGATCCCATTGTCAGGAACCCTCCCTTGGAGATGTTTATTCTGAGTAATCCCAAGAAAGAAAAGACCTCAACTCTCTCCATGCTTGAAGGCAGGAATATGGGGGAAAGAAACACCCAGAAGAGAGAAGCTGCCCCTTGGAAAAGAGCATGAGGGCCATCAGAGTGCACAAACAGGACAGGAACCTCTAGACTGAGACCAAGCAGTGCTAAGAGCCCAAGTTCCAGAGGCTTGGTGCATGCATGGAACGTGCGCGTGCATGTGCGTGTGCATGTGCGTGTGCATGTGCATGTGCGTGTATGTTTATGGGCTTCTCAGATCCTGGCCACCCCCTGGCTGTCCCTTTTTGCTGCTAGCCAAGTGAGTAGCAGGTGGGAAGTGCTTCCAGAGAGGCAGAGAACAGCAGGAGACTGTGAAGAATCTGGCTTAAGTGGGCTGTACTCACAGGGTTAACAAAGTCAGAATATTTTTAAAAGCTGTGACTTCACCTCTTCACATCATTGCAAGGAAGAGGTGACAGTCAGAGGAGTGAGAAGGGTCCCAGAGGAACAAGATGGGACTTCAGGAAGCAGAGGTGGCAAGAGAGTAGGTCCATTCTGTTTCTTTCCTTGACCCCAGAGCTCTACCTATACCCCAGAGAGTGAGGGACAATCATAGACTCCTGGGGAAGGGAGGTCAGGGCTTTCAGACCCTGTAGGTATCTGGAAAAAGATCAGAGTTAAAAGCCAAGACTTGGCTCCTCCCTGAGATCAAGATTCAGGTCTTCAGATGTCTGTCAAGGTACTTTAGTCTTGGAGATTGGCTCTGGGTAAAAAGGAGAAAATTACCCATATATCTAATGCTCAGTAGTTCCAGCCTTCCCCATTTCCCCTCAGGCCTTCCTTGCCTTGTTATCTAAGCCTTTGACCACCTGGACCATCCTTAATTGGCTTGAAACCAAAAAGAGCCTGCATTGCCTTGTGGTGCCCAGATAATTTATGTTCGTTCACATTAACAGTCCACTCTGACCATGTGGCTCTTTTTTAAAAAGTCATATTCATATGCATTACACAATCCTGCTGAAAGGCATCCTAATGGTGACTTCTCTTTCTCCCAGCCCCAATCCCTGACAGCAGGAAGGTAGGAAGGGGTCCTGAACACATCTCTAGCTGGTTTATTTATGATTCCCCCCACTTTTTTTTGAGACAAGGTTTCTCTGTGTAACCCTGGCTGTCCTTGAACTCACTCTGTAGCCCAAACTGACCTCACACTGAGAGATCCACCTGCCTCTGCCTCCCAAGTGCTGGTATCAAAGGCGTGCACCACCATGCCCAGCTTCCTCTTTCCCTTTAGAAGGGTAATCTACTGAAAACTCAAGTCACAGTCTGTATCTACTGAGCTACAGTTGTGTGTCTGCATAGCCAGCTCACGGGCCAGGGTACTTGATAAAAAATGACCCTGTCAGAGAACCCTAGAAACCAGAGCCTTTCCTCCATTTCCCTGTCAGGAAAGAGAAATCCTAACAGCTAAGGAAGGAAGGCTATGGCATAGTTAGAACCAATAATTGTCCAGTGGGAGGCACAGGCAGTACTCAGGTCCCTTAACCCTTGCATCTGCCCTAATGGACATCTGTCAGAGGGTCTAGCTCTGCGTACCTTCACCAAGTCCTATCTATGCTCCCATGGGCCCAAACTAGAGTCCCTAGTCCCCAAGCTAGACTAGAGGAGTCCTGGAAATTTTCTAGTCTGTAGCTCCTAATAAGGAGAATAGGGCAAGGGTGAGGTCAGGGGATGTCCTCACTTTCCCCCCTGTGCCTTCCACATGCTCACCCACAAATGCCAGAATGGGAAAGCCAGGATGATGCAGCCACCCTCCTGGTAGCATCAGCTCACAGCACCAGCCCCAAAGGGCTCTCAGCCCAGTACTAGGCAGGTGCACATTAAGAGATTAGGGCAGGGAAAGGGGTGTGGCTTGGTGGGAAAGCGTTGGTCTTGCATGCATGAGGTTCTGGGTTTCAAACTCAGAACCCCGAAATGTAAAAGACAACAAGGAGGCTATGTTGAAGAGGGGGCGAGGGTCAGGATGGGGAGGGGGAGGGATATGAGTTATGAGAAACAAGATAAACATAGCCAGGGGGTGAAGCCAGAGCGGAAGTGGGGTGTCCTAGGGGCCAGACAGACTCACTGATCTTGGTCAGAGAAGTATGTGCTGACAGAAGTCCTGGAAGGAAGAGACAGGCAGAGACTGGCTCTTCCTCCGGGGACAGAGCAAGGACGCTGGAACACTGCCATTCCTGAGCACAAACAAGGGCAATTCACTCTCTCTCCCACTCACCCAGTTACTCGTGGGCTCTGAACCACAGGTGCAAGAATAGCCAGATCAGGTTGTAGGTAGAGAAAGTGCCCTGACTTTTTCCCAGTCTTCCTAGCCTCCCATCTACTACCAAAGGAGCCGTCATGGTGGGTGGAAGATGGAAAGCCACACAAGGACCCTACCCACTTCCCAGCTCTTACTGGTACAAGGGTCCATTCAAAGACTCTGCATCAGTGGGGTACAACCAGGTGAAGACAGCCCTGGGAACGCCCAGAAGCATAGAAAGTCTTGTGCACCTGCACTTCCGCCCAGCGCTGCCCCTTCCCCACTTGGTAACTAGGCTGATTTCCCCAGTGCCAGAGAGACTGGAAGTATAGTATGGCCTTAGAGACAGGAACATCACCATGCCCCACGCTGACCAGAGTCACTGTAGCACTATGAGCCCAGGAATGGCTCAACAGGCAGGCAGTGTCTCTGGTGTGGATGTCTCCCCTGGGCCCAGGCAGCAGCTGGCAGATGGCTGCCTGGTGCCTAGGAGTCCAGGAATCTGATCCGGGAGATTCCTTGCTCCCTGGAGGAAAAGTGGGAGGGAGGAATGGGGAGGCACAGCTGCACCCCAGGTTCAAAAGTGGGTGCTCAGTAAGGAGTCTGGTGAAGAGTGGGTCCAGTGGTCCCCACAGCAGCAGTGTTCCTATTAGACAGCTTGCACCCACTGTCCCCTCACATTCACTCAAGCTTGCTTTCTCCAGTTAATCAACAATCCCTGGCCCAGGTGACACAGACCCAAACCTGCCCTCTGCAAAAGCAGCTTGGCTTTCTGATTTGCATGGTTGCCTGAGCCTGCTGTCCCCGGGGAGCCTCCTTTTTGGAACTGACACCTAATATATACAGTACACGTAAGGGGTGTCCAGTCCCAGGCTGGACTCTGAGACAGGCAGCATTTTAACTAGTATTGATCCACCTGTCAATGAGTCAATGGTGAGACTCTAGAGCAAGGAGAGGACAGTGTGGCCAGAGGCATACGATGCCAACAGCTGGATCTGGGTCTCTAGGATGTTCTGTTTCCACAATGCCTTCTCCCTCCCTCTTTAGCCCCCCAGGTCACTACCCTGTCTACTCCCTGGTCCCAGCCTCTGCCTGGGGGCGTCATTCTAGCTCTATCCTCAAAGATGAGACCCTTTCCTTTTTTCCCAACCTCTTATCTGCTAAGAGACTAGGGGTCCTCATCACCCCGTGTCTCCTGCCAGCTCCGACAAATCGGTTTCTCAGAGCTCTCATTCGCCTCTACCAGGACCTCCTATGGCCTAATGTGCCAATTGGCTCCATGCCCAGTACTTGATGTGTTCCTAGCAAGTTCCTTCCAGCATCAGGGAAGCAGGCATCTTTGTGGGATGGCTATATGGGAGCTGAGCCCAGGGCCATCCAGAGCTACAGGAGGAGCATGACATGCCCTCCCTCACTCCCCCCCCCCCCTTAATCCACCTCCATCTGCTCAATTTTAATTACCACAGAAGCAAACCTCCGGGCTAAGCCCTGAGCTGAGGGCTGAGCATGAACTGGACCTGATGCCATATTATCTCCTAATGAGCAGCTCTGCCCTGGGAAAGGGGGAGGGAGGCACCTGCTGGACAGCCTCACCCATCCTCTTCCAAATAGCTCTGGTCACTGTCTAGGCCTCTTCTTTCTAGTGGATATCCTTCACGTGACCTTCACTCAGGCCCTTCCTTAGGCAGGCCACTGCAGGAAGGGCCTCCTCAGTGACCAACCCTATCCCCAATAATGGGGTTCGCAGCCTCCAGTTTCCGCTGCCTGGTGGATGTGGTACCCGTGAAGAATGAAGACGGGGCTGTCATCATGTTTATCCTCAATTTTGAGGACCTGGCCCAGCTCCTGGCCAAGAGCAGCAGCCGAACCCTGACCCAGCGCCTGCTGTCACATGGCTTGCTGGGCTCTGGTGAGTATTATCAGGGGACAACCGTGGTGAGAGAGAGTCAAGGCCACCACCCCAGCCCCAGCTGCTCTGACCCTGACCCTGATTTCAGAGGGCTCCCACAGCAGGCCGAGTGGACAGGGGCCTGGCCCAGGCAGGGGCAAGTACAGAACCGTCAGCCAGATCCCACAGTTCACACTCAACTTCGTGGAATTCAACCTGGAGAAGCACCGCTCGGGCTCCACCACGGAGATTGAGATCATCGCTCCCCACAAGGTGGTGGAGCGGACACAGAATGTCACTGAAAAGGTCACCCAGGTATGGGTCTACAGGGCAGGGGTGGTGGGCTGTGTCAGACCTCCAGGGTTCCTCCCTTCCAAGGCCTTGGACCTCAGTTCTTCTGAGGCCATGACTAAGCAGAGAGAGATGTGACTTGTCAACCCCCCTCACATCTGGGTCTGAGGTCTCAGCCTCCTCCTGTACAGTTTGAGTCTGATTCTTCAGACATGAAGGCCTGTCCTGAGACCACAGCCCTGAGTCCCGGCTCCTGAAACCAGCAGAGGCTGAGGTTAGCAAGGCCTGTGAGTACCTTCTAGGCCTAGAGATGCCAGGAATGTTGGAGGAGAGAGCATACAGGCCACCATAGGGCCTGCCTAAGGCTCTGCCATCACAAGGAAGGAGTGGTACAAGGTCAAGACCATACAAAGAAAAAGAAAGAAAGAACCGGGCTGTGGTGGCATACGCCTTTAATCCCAGCGCTCGGGAGGCAGAGCCAGGAGGATCTCTGTGAGTTCAAGGCCAGCCTGGTCTACAGAGTGAGTTCTAGGACAGGCACCAAAACTACACAGAGAAACCCTGTCTCAAAACACCAAAAAAAAAAAAAAAAAAAAAAAAAGTGAGGAAGGAAGGCTGGTATGAGCCCTGTCCCAGCCCCCGCTCCGCCCCTTTGCCTGGGGGATGATGGTCATTTCCCCCCTCAATGTGTGTACAGAATGCCTGGCAGAGGTGGGACTGTGCTGGTACCTCTAGCTAACCTTGAACAACATCCTGGGGATCCATCCCTAAATGCCCCTCCTGCGCAGCTTCTATTTGCTCGACCCAAGGCAAATGTCCCTTCCTGGATCCTCTGTTTCAGCTGACCCCACAGTCCCTTCTCAGGGGGCTTGTTGGCCTGATTCTTCCAGAGGGAATGAATAGAGCCCTGCTGGAGACTCAAGTAACCAGGATCCCGGCGCTGACTCACTATGTGACCCTGGACAAAGGACACCCCTACCTTTGGGCCCCAGAGCCATCGTATGCAGGAAAGAGTTAGGCCAAATGGTCTCTGGGGACCCAGTGACATTAAGTAGTGCCAACTCAGGAGACAGAATGAGCTTTGTCAAGCCATAGAGAAGAGCTAGGCACGGATGAGCAAGGGACTGAAGAGGGGACAATCCTTTTCCTGCCCCTTCTCATCTGAAGCTCAGCCACTGCCAGAACCCAGGTAGGGAGGAGACCATTTAGCCTCACAGACAGGACTAAGAAAAGGCCTGGCAGAGAGGAGAGTTCTGACATCCCAGGGTGTGGCAACATGACCTGTCACCTTGCATCAGAGTTCCAGCTGCCATGGATGGATGCTTTGGTGGGTCTTGGTTGAAAGTTCACATGGACCCAGAGCTGGCTAGGTGAAAAGACACAGGCTACTGAGCTGAGTAACCGTGGAGCTAGGGCTGCATAAGGGGGTAGACGAAAAAATGAAAAGAGAAGGTCCAAGCCCATGTGGGATTCCAAGTGGGTTCCTGGGAAAGAAAATGATGGGCAAAGGCTGAAAGCTGGACACAGCCGAACACTGTGGCTCCCACTGAGGCATCTGGATGCCAGATCAGGACCACTTGAGTGGAAATCAGTCCTTAGATCGATTTCTTTCTCCCTGTGATCCCATCTACTAATGATCTTGTCTGCAAGATCAAACAAAGTCTTGCATAGCTGATTTCCTTAGAACAGAACTAACTGATGACGGAGGAGTCAGTGGTCAAACCCTCATCAATCCCAGCCCTTTGGAACAGTGTCAGAGCAGGATGACGGAGTAGGGATGACCTAGAAGCAAGCAGGTACATCTTGTTTAATCACAACCCTATGCAGTTGGCTGCCTGTCTTACACACAGGGGAACAGGGGTGTCACAGGTTACAAGGCTTGCCCTAAGGCACAGATGAAACAAATAGCAGCCCTGGAATTTAGCATGGGGTGTCTGGCTTCAAAACATATGCCCTTCCTAATACCCCAGATGCCTTGTTTCACGCTAGGCGGCTGGGAGGAGCCTGGGGATTGTTTACTGCTGTCGTAGCAACTGTCCGTTGTTATAGTCTTGGAGGCAAGGGAACAACAGTGAAAGGAAGCACCGTACAGATTGTAATGACTCCTGAGTGATACAGATGGAGCTCCGTGGAGCCCAGGGCCTGATGAGTGTCCAGACTGGCTGAACTCCAAGCCAAATTTGGCTCTTTCCATGGGATGCTCTGAGACTTGGCCCAGGGAGGACCCTCATTGGCCCTCAGGAGTGAAGACTCATCTGGAAGTGACTTGTGCCCATCCAGAACCCCAAACTTGGGTTGGGAAGTTAGCTCAGTGGTAGAACACTTGTCTTCCAGGTGTAATAAGGTCCTGGGTTTAATCCTTAGCACTTAACAAACAAACAAACAGAACCAGTAGGCCTCCAAAGCCTGTTGAAGGCAAATAGTCTACCAAACTATCTCAATCTAGGCTCTTCCTTGGGACATAACCAAGATGGCGCTAGGTCTGACCCTGCTCACCCCAAGAGGGGCTGTTTCTGAGAAAGTTTATGAGCTTCCTGGAGTAAACCATGTGGCAGAGCTGTGTTCTCCTCTATCCAACTTCCTCCTGACACACCTGTCCCTTTAGGAACCTGCTCCTTTGTGTGCCCATCCTTTGTCACCCTGGCTTTCATGACCTCTGTGACTTACCCACAGCTTTCTCCCCCAGCCCAGACCTTCCCCATAGACCTGACTTCTTAGTGCTGGCTGTCCCCACTGACCACCCACGGCTTCCGTCCCAGGTCCTGTCCCTGGGCGCGGATGTGCTGCCGGAGTATAAGCTGCAGGTCCCGCGCATTCACCGAGGCACCATCCTACACTACAGCCCCTTCAAGGCCGTGTGGGACTGGCTTATCTTGCTTCTGGTCATCTACACAGCAGTCTTCACGCCCTACTCAGCCGCCTTTCTGCTCAGCAACCAGGACGAATCACAGCGTGGTACCTGTGGCTACACCTGCAGCCCACTCACCGTGGTGGACCTCATCGTGGACATCATGTTTGTTGTGGACATTGTCATCAACTTCCGGACCACTTACGTCAACAGCAATGATGAGGTGGTCAGCCACCCCCGACGGATTGCTGTCCACTACTTCAAGGGCTGGTTCCTCATTGACATGGTGGCTGCCATCCCTTTTGACCTGCTTATCTTCCGCACTGGCTCCGATGAGGTGAGCACACCTGATCCATGCCAGCAGCCACACTGACCCCTCCCTGCCTCACAGCTGTGGGGCACATCACTGATGCAGGCAGCAAATGGAAACAGAGGGGGCTCAGACATCTGCCATCTCCCAGCCCCAGAGAAAGGCAAGCTATGCCTCCAGACCTAGGGACCATCCCTCTGCCCCTCTCTCTTAGCAAGCCCGATTAGAGGATTAGGCTGCCAGTTGGCCTAGAACTCTGCTCTCTGTGGAAGGGACACACTACAGTCCTACTCCTTATGCTACCTTGTGAGCCATTCTTGCCATAGAGTTAGGAAGGGGTACACAGGCTGCATCCCTGTGGATCCCTTCAGCCCTTCTTGCCTCAGCCCTTCTCTATGACCACTCTGCTTCCTGCGGGTAACATGGAGAACATTTTCATGCCATTATGCCTTCTGAGTTCCAATCATTCTCCAATCACCCCTGCCTATCCAATAGGGGATATCAAGTATATCCTACCTCCCAAATCCCCCCATTGAACCATCCCTAAGTCCTCCCCTTTCTTCCCCACCCCACTGCCCCTGCCTACACCGAGTAGTCTTCATCCCTACCCTTTCCCCAGGCTTTGTCCCCTCTACACAGCAGCCAGGGCAAGTCTCAGATCTCTTAGCCAACCCTGCCACACCTCCCTCAGAACCTTCTATGGCTCCCAATACCTTTGGAGTTAAAACCAAGGTCTTCCTGGATCCTCAGACCCAATGAAGTGGCCACACACACCTTCCCAGACTCCTTTCTCACCGTCCTGTCATCTCCTGCTCCGAGTTTCAGGTGCAGGGTTATACTTGGTTTCCCATATGGACCATACCACTCCATACCTCCACGCCTCTGTGGCCCTGTACTGAGCGTTGCCCTCCCCTCTCCCTCCTCCCTCCTCCCTCCTCCCTTCTCCCTCCTAACTCCTGTCTGCCTGGAGAACCAGCTTCATTCCCATGATGCACTCCTGCATCATCTCTATGAGTCTCCCTTGACCTTCTCCTGCAGACTCCTTTCTCCCATTGAATTTCTCTCCTAGCAGCCTGAATGCTGTTCTATACTTTGGCTGAGAATGCCTTAAGGTTCTTAGCTTACATTCTACTGCCCAGTGCCTGGCACTTTCCTGAGTATTTGTAGCATGACTATGTGATAACAGAGACAAAAGAACAGATGTAAGCCTTGAATACACCTCTCCCTGACTTTCTCCACCTTTCCCTGCCCTCAGACCACTACCTTGATCGGGTTACTGAAGACAGCGCGCCTTCTGCGCCTGGTGCGTGTGGCTCGGAAGCTGGACCGATACTCGGAGTATGGGGCCGCTGTACTTTTCTTGCTCATGTGCACCTTTGCGCTCATTGCGCACTGGCTGGCCTGCATCTGGTACGCCATCGGCAACGTGGAACGACCCTACTTGGAGCCCAAGATTGGCTGGCTGGACAGCTTGGGTGCACAGCTCGGCAAGCACTATAACGGCAGTGACCCAGCCTCAGGACCCTCTGTACAGGACAAGTACGTCACGGCCCTCTACTTCACCTTCAGCAGCCTCACCAGTGTGGGCTTCGGCAATGTGTCGCCCAACACCAACTCTGAGAAGGTCTTCTCTATCTGCGTCATGCTCATTGGCTGTGAGTGTGACCTTGTCCTGTGCAGGGTACTACCCCTTGTGTGCAGCATGTAGATCTGTGTATACGTGTGTACCACTCATATAGAGATTTTAGCAGCTGTTTAGACACTGCTCTAGGCCAAGTCATTGGCAGGGCACACTGTAAAATAAAACATGGAGCCCTTGTTTAAAAAATATTTTTAAAAATGTGGGTGGTGACAGTTGAGAACTAACCTAGGCTCTTGGCACAGGCTGTGTGCCATGAAGCTGGTCCTCCCAAGCACTCAGTTTCCAGAGGAGAAGCCAAAGGTCTTGACTTTGTGGGAGACCCATAGCTAGGAAGGCTCTAGCCCCAGAGCCTGCCCAGGGGTCTGCTGGGAAGCTGGGTGCTCACAGTCTTGGCACAGAGCTCCCTGCCTCCCAAAACACCTGATTTAAGAACTCTAGAGGTGGTGTGGAAATTCACGCATTAGGTTGCCGTGTTCAAAGTATTTAGAAAAACAAAACAAGGAAATGGAAAGGGGGGGGAAGGTGAAAAGGGGAGGCCAAGAGTTTTCCAGGTATTATGTTTTTGCAACTTGAAGGAGAAAACAAATTTGAGGTTGGGAGAAAAAATAATTTTCCCTAGTTCTTTCTTTGAAGAAGTCTGACCTCTGAGCCCGGAAGAGGTCAGACGGCACAAAGTCGGGGGAGAAGGGCAGGTAGCCCCGGGGTCTTTGTCCCTTGTGTGCATTAGTGCTGTCCGTGGCGCTTCTGCCGTCACCATGGACACAGGGGGCCTTTCCCGGGGTCCTGCAGGGACTGGGAAGGCAGGAGCGGCTCCAGAGCCCCTCACTCACATCTCGCCCCGCCCCCAGCCCTTATGTACGCCAGCATCTTCGGCAACGTGTCGGCCATCATCCAGCGCCTGTACTCCGGCACTGCGCGCTACCACACGCAGATGCTGCGTGTCAAGGAGTTCATTCGCTTCCACCAGATCCCCAACCCGCTGCGGCAGCGCCTGGAAGAGTATTTCCAGCACGCCTGGTCCTACACAAACGGCATCGACATGAATGCGGTGAGCCCTGCGGCCCTCATGGGGAGTGGGTGGGCCACCGGCTGTGAGCCTGGTGCAGGCTGCTCCCCACCCCCACTCCCCACACCACACCCCCACACCACACCACACCCACAGCCCCAGCTGCGCTCCGAGGGACTCGCCACGCCCCCCACCCACAGGTGCTGAAGGGCTTCCCCGAGTGCCTGCAGGCCGACATCTGCCTGCACCTGCACCGAGCGCTGCTGCAGCACTGCCCCGCCTTCCACGGCGCCAGCAAGGGGTGCCTGCGCGCTCTCGCGGTCAAGTTCAAGACCACGCACGCGCCGCCTGGGGACACACTGGTGCACCTGGGCGACGTGCTCTCCACGCTCTACTTCATCTCTCGAGGCTCCATCGAGATCCTGCGCGACGACGTGGTCGTGGCCATTCTAGGTGGGTCGTGGGGGTTGACCTGGGCATTGAGGCTGGAGAGGCCCAACCCAGACCGCCTTTTTCCTAATGAGTATCATGGTACCTTTTACTGAACAATCATGGGCCAGGACAACAACATGAGTAGCAGAGAGGTTTTTAAAGGTTGTTGTTGTTTTTTTCTTGTTGGTGTTATTGTTGTTTTGTTTTTTAAAGATTTATTTATTTGTATTTTATGTACATTGGAGTTTTGCTGCATATATGTCTATGTGAAGGTATCAAATCCCCTGGAACTGGAGTTACAGACAGTTGTGAGCTGCCTTGCGGGTGCTGGGACTTGAACCCAAGTCCTCTGGAAGAGCAGCCATCGGCTGAGCCATCTCTCCAGTCCTTAAAGGTTTTTGTTTTGTTTTGTTCAGTGGGCAGAAACACAGCAGCAGGTGGAGGTCACAGAACAAGTTGGCCCTTTCTGCTTCTTCTACCATGTGGGTTCTGGCACTCAAACCTAGGTTGTCAGGCTTGGCCACAAGCCCTTTAATTTACTGAGCCATCTTGCTGGCCCCAGAGAGTTTTATATCTAGCTTAAAGAATCCTTAATACAGCCCTTTGCCTGCCATGTGACCTTGGGCAAGTCTGTTGACTTTAAGTACCTCAGGGTCCTCTATTTGCATCATCCTTGTCCTTGGCTCCAGTCTCTGACTTCAGCTTGGTCTCCATGACCTGGTTCTCTTCCAGCCCCCTCTGGCCACCCTTGTCCATCACCCTGCCCTCAGTGGCTGGTCACCCAGGGCTGGAACTCGGCTCTCACCTCACTGCACAGCCTCACCTGGGCCAGCCCCTTTTTCACAGCCTCACCTGGGCCAGCCCCTTGTCCACAGCCTCACCTGGGCCAGCCCCTTGTCCACAGCCTCACCTGGGCCAGCCCCTTGTCCACAGCCTTGCCTGGGCCAGCCCCTTGTCCACAGCCCCGCCTGGGCCAGCCCCTTGTCCACAGCCTCACCTGGGCCAGCCCCTTGTGTACAGCCTTGCCTGGGCCAGCCCCTGTCCACAGCCTCACCTGGGCCAGCCCCTTGTGTACAGCCTCACCTGGGCCAGCCCCTTGCTCTCACAGCCTGAGCCACAAGACTCCTCAGAGCTGTGCCCCAGCCCCAATATCTCCGTAGAGCAAAACAGGTGGACGGCTGGGGATGTGGCTCAGCTAGCAGAGAGCCTGCCTAGCATGCATGAAGGCCTGGGTTTGATCTCCAGCACTACATTAATCAGGCATGGTGATACATGCTCAAAGCTAGTCTAGGCTCTAAGAGACCCTGTCCAAAATAATAAAATAAATAAAATTTTAAAAAGCCAGACCCACGTGCAATAGATCCCAACTTGACACCATTTCTTTCTCTCAAAGGCAGCCTCTTCAGTGTCCCCTGCCCTCTCTCCAGTGTCCCCTGCCCTTCCATTGTCTGGGCTAAAGCTAACATCTGCAGGAATATCCTGACAGTTTCTGGTCTCTACTCCCATCCAGTTTCCCTTGCTATAGATCTGCTTTCTACAGCAGCCTCCACTGGGTCTGGTCCTCCTGGGCAGGTGTGAGGAGCTCCGTCCTGAGGCCTTGCGTTAGGTACATCCTTAGTTCTTCTGCCTTCTGAAAGTCAACCGACACACATCTGCTCGGATTCCTCTCCCACTCAGAACCCTTTGATAAGTCCCTATGGCCTGTGGACAAATGTAAACCCGGTTCCACCCAGTCAAGTCACTCTGTGAGTCCAGGCTCCCTACCCTGGGACTCCATGCTGCAGCTAGACAACTAGTCTCATCACCCTGTGACTCCAGTGCCTCTGTTCACACTGCCAACTTGTCTTCAGAGGCCACCCTGTGCCTGTCAGGCAGACCTACAGCGTGGACTCCCCTGAGACCTTTCCTTTCATCCAAGCCATGTTACGAATGCCACCTGCATGGGAGGGATAATGAATATTAATAATTAAGAAGCTGGTCCAATTTGAGTCTCAGTGAGAGACAAGAAATCCTCTCATCTTGTCCCGAGTAGAAATAGACATTAGATCACAATTTTTCATGTGTTAAAAAATGAGGGTTGGGCCGGGCAGTGGTGGCACACGCCTTTAATCCCAGCACTCGGGAGGCAGAGCCAGGCGGATCTCTGTGAGTTCGAGGCCAGCCTGGGCTACCAAGTGAGTTCCAGGAAAGGCGCAAAGCTACACAAAGAAACCCTGTCTCGAGAAAAAAAAAAAAAAAAAAAAAAAAAAGAGGGTTGGTATTATTGCCCAGATATCAAGGTTCAGGGTTCCATATGTGACCCTGCCAAGTCCCTTCTTTCTCTCAGCCCCAGTCCCCTCCCTTCCATCCTGTTTTCTTGGTGGTACATGCCTAGCCTCCGTCTATCCCTCTGTCTGTGCTAAACTATTAGTGTCCCTTGTACAGTGCCACAAGGCTGAGGAGGCTGGGCTTTCCTGGGGGCAGTAGAAGTCAAAGAACCATGGTCCATGGCACTTGTGACTCTGGTCTCTCTTCCCTCAGCCTTGACTATTCAGGGATGACCACATTCTGTTTCTTATGCCCAAATTCCCTTCCTTCTGAGGGCCTAGCCCCTGATTCTCTTGGGATTGTACCCCTTCTGAAAGCCCCTGCCCCCTCGTCCTAACAACGGTAGGCAGTATGAGCCCCTCCCTCTTTCATGGTCCAGAGCTCTTGGTTGCATCCAGTTCTAAGATAGATAATTCTGTAACCTTGGCAACATAAGCGCCTGCCTTTTAGGGATTTGCAAGGTTCCTAATAGGAGAGTCTCTTACTCATGTTTATAACCCATTGCCAGCATAGCTCCTTGGCTCTGAAAGGACCTAGTGCTTGCGTCACATACCTTGACTATCTACCCTATATCCACCCTGTGACCTCCATCTCTCCTTGTGCCTTGGATTGACCTAGCCTAGGGCCTCTTGCGTTGAGGGATACTTTCTCAAACTCGGCCACCTCTGCCCCTGCAAACAGAGCAGTGGAGTAGGTGACATCGTTATGCCCATTTGAAGGTAGAAGACACTGAAGGTAGTGTGGACGGGAGATGGCTTCCCAGGGTTGCCCTGCCAGGGCCATGCTGGTGCCCTGCTTGTACAATGGAGAGGAAGAGGACAAAAACAGAAGCTCCAGGTCCTGCCCCGGGAGCTGGAAGCTTCCATCCTTAGGTCCTCCATTGTCTGCTCCCTAGTGTCAGTGGCTCAAGGGAGCAAAAGAGAACTGAGCAAGGAACCTCTAGTGTCATTGACTGCTTCCTGTACCCTGGGCCAGAATGGGAACTGTGCTAAAGAGTATAAACAAAATGAAAGGACATTCTGGTGGAAGGTGGTTCTGAGGGTAAGAAACAAAAAGAGAACCCATATTCTCAGGGCAAGAGCACTCCGAGGGAATCTGAGGCAACTGAGGACTGGTGAAGGCCCTCCTCATCCTCCTCTCCATCAAAGCCAGCCCATGCAGCCCTGTCCTCAGACCCCCTCAGCACCAGGCCCCAGTTCTGTGGGATCTCCGAGGTGGGAGGTAGGAAGATCACAGTCAAGGGGCCCTGAGAGAAGGTCTTCATAAGGGAGCCAGACCCTGGAGGGACCACCATCCTTCTGGCTGGCAGGGAAGAATGACATCTTTGGGGAGCCTGTTAGTCTCCATGCCAGGCCAGGCAAATCTAGTGCGGATGTGCGTGCCCTGACCTACTGTGACCTACACAAGATCCATCGAGCAGACCTGCTGGAGGTGCTGGACATGTACCCTGCCTTTGCAGACACCTTCTGGAATAAGCTGGAGGTCACCTTCAACCTTCGGGACGTGAGTCTGGGCCTGTGGGCCAGGGTGGTGGAGGTTCACAGAGAGCTGGTTGTGGATAGCACCCAGCCAGCCTGCTAAGGAGTTGGCCTGCTGGCCTAAGGGACTCATGTGACCACTGTCCCTTCCCGTCAACTCCTCCTGCATCCTTTGCTGGGACGCTTCTGTACCTACTATGGCTAACATAGCACTAACTATGGTGATAGCTTCAATTTAATGAGCAGCTATTGTGAGCTAAGTACTGGGCTTCTTTTACATTGTTTTATTTAGTCTTGTCCTTGCATGTGAATGTTCTTAATCTCCATTATCTAAATGAATAAACTGAGGATCAGAGAGAGTAAGTTGATTGGCCAGAGCTGTGTGGCTAATAAATGGAAGAGCCAAAAATATAAATTCAAGTTGTCTGGCTTTGAAACCCAGGCTTTCCCATCACACAGCACTAACCTAAAAAAAAAAAAAAAAAATGGGACCTGATATCCAGAGGGCTCATGGTGCCAGGCATGGTGATACAGCCGTCTTTTAAGTTTATCATTCAGCAATCCAAGAGAAATAAAGTGACATTCATTTAAAGAGCCAAAGAAGCCACAAGGGTATGCAAGAGAAATCCAATTTCTGGGGTATCTTAGGATTAATATTGCTGTGATAAAATGCCATGACCACAATCCAGTTGGGGAGGAAAGGGTTCATTTCATCTTCCACTTTGTAGTCCATCATCCAAGAGAGTCGGGGCAGGAACCTAGAATCAGGAGCTGACGCAGCGGCACTGGGGGAACGCTGCTTACTGGCTTTCTCCTATGACTTTCTCAGTCTGCTTCCATATGGCACCCAGGACCACCAGCCCAGGGGTGGCACTGCCCACAGAGCGCTGGGCTCTCACACATCAACCAGGACAACGAACCATTGGCTTGCGCACAGGCCACTTTGGTGGGGGTCATTTCCTCAGTTGGGGTCCCTTTCCCCAAATGACTCTAGTTTGTGCCAAGCTGATGTAAAACTAGCCAGCACATCCAGTTTGCCAAGGAGGGTGAGCCCTACAGACTCAATGGAAATGCAGAGGGGCCTTCCTGCAGGAGGAGTCTGAAATCAACTAGTAAGAAAGAGGGGGAGGACTGCCTGTCAGGGGTACACTGAGCCTTGGCACCTCCATTATTTCTTGACCACCATCCCTCAGCCTCAGGAGAAGGGCTCTCATGACCTAGGCCTGCTATACAGCTTCTAGAGCAGCAGTTCTCAACCTGTGGGTTGTGACCCCTTTGGGGACCAAATGACCCTTTCACAGGGGTCACCTAAGACCATAAGAAAACACAGATATTTACATTACAATTCATATCACTAGCAAAATTACAGCTATGAAGTAGTAGCAAAAATAATTTTATGGTTGGGGTCACCACAACATAAGCAACTGAATTAAAGGGTCGCAGGGTTAGGAAGGTTGAGAAGGGCTGCTCTAGAGTGTGGTGCTAAGGTGGATTTTCTTATGTGGCTGTTCCTTCCCTGTGGTTCCCTCTGTGACTCTGTTCTCTTCTTGAACTACATGGAGGCATCCAACAAGTACCCTGCTTGGTTGGCCTAGCTATTGGGAGCCATCTGGTGGCCTTTGTGTCCAGTGGCTGAACACTAGCGCAGAAGGGATGTGGTCTCCATGGTCTTAGCTGCCCCGAGTCAACTGTAACCTCCAGATGCCCTCAAGTCTCATGGTGCCTGAAAGGGGAAAGTCAGAAATGCTACCATGGATACCATTAGACTGGGGGTTCCAGACCCAGTCTTCACCAAAAGCCAGTACTCGCTGGCCATGCTGAGGTGTGAGGCGTTGGGACACTGGAGAGGGGGCAGTGGGGGAAGAGCCCTTCTGCTGTCTTCCCTCAGGTCTTGCCATTCGCAGAACCTTCTCCAAAGACTTTTCCAGGGGACTCTACTCGGTCACCTGGTGTGAGGTCATCCTCTCCAAACTTGTTTCCTTACCAGAGGCCCTCTTAGGAGAGAGCCTGCAGGAAGCTGCCTAGAGCTCCCGTGGTGAGCACAGACACCCGTCTCTACTTTTTCATCTAGCTCTAACAAGGGCCAGAACTAAGGACAGAGAGGAACAAAGAACGAGACCCTGTCCCAGCTTTGGTCCCTGTTACTTGTTGTTCTTGTTCCCTACAAGGCAGATGGGGGTCTCCAGTCATCACCCCAACAGGCCCCAGGCAACCAAGATTCCCAAGGCTTCTTCCTCAATGACATCAATGACAGTCAGTCAGGTGAGTCCAGACAGGCCCTGCCCAGGGCCTTGCCCAGCCTCCAGCCCCTCCTAGTATCCCCTCTAGTCTGCCTCTCCTTGGTTTCTCGGCCACTCAACTTTGGGGAAAGATTCTTCCTTGGGCAAAGGGATAGAAGCCATTATCCCTCTTCCCAGCCCTGCTGGCCCGTGTCCTCTGAGTCAGAGATGGAGAGCTCACTGGTTGCTGGGTGATGCTTTCGGGGCTGGGTACTAGCCGTACTAGCCGTGTGCCTGAGGTTCTATATCACGGTGCCGGGAGATCCCCACCCTTCCCCAGGCTGCAGCTCTATGAGCAATGAGACCAGGGCTGGAAATCCCCACCCTGGCCACTCCATTTAAGCTGAGCCACGCCCCCAACCCCTCCCAGGGATACACCCAGTTGGGTCCTGGAAGCCAGACTTCCATAAGAACAGGATCTTGTGCTCAGGGCACCCAGGTAAGGAAGGAGAGCCACTCCTCATACTGTATTCCCATGACAAGCAGGGGGAGCACTTGGGCTCTGATGAGAAGGAACAGGCCTGTGGAATCAGATGGAGCAAAGGTTGTCCCCTTCCCTCCTGAAGGTGCAGCCCCTTCCCTAAGCATCTCAGACGCATCTGGGCTTTGGCCTGAATTGCTACAGCAAATGCCCCCAAGTCCTCCAAACCCACATCAGGACCTGGATTGCTGGCCTCGGGAACTAGGCTGTAAGTTAGAGCAGCTCCAGGCCCAGATGAACAGGTGAGAACCTCCCTGGCTAGGGTGGGGCAGCTGCAGAGGATCCGGCTGGGTGTGGGCGCCGCCTCCTGGTATCCTTGGGGCATCGCTGGGTGCCTGGTTGGGTTTTAGAATGGCAGACACATTTAGCCTAAGTTTCTAATTCTATGTCACTAAGCATAATTCCTTGGATGGCTTCCTCCAGCAAACCCTAGTACATGCCAAGGAAGCGTCATGGGGCAGCAACACATTCATGTACAAGAACAAATTCCAGAGGTCCTGGGAAAGGGGGTGTTTCTTGTGGATGGTGTAGTGAGGGCTTGAAGGCAAGGAAGGCAGCCCTGGATTCAAATTATGTAACTCACAAGCTAGAGGGTGAGCAAGCTCTGAGCTTAACAGCTTGGTGCCTCAGTTTGCCATATTGTAAAATGGCTACAATTAGAATACCTACATCAAAGGATCATTAGGACTGAATGTGGTATGAACCATGCCTAGTCCCTGATGTCCTGAAAGACAAGGAT
>CABHPP010124853.1:0-52556 GCA_902168425.1 Peromyscus attwateri | reverse complement strand
CAAACTGTTTGGCCTAATGGCTCAGGCTTCTAGCTATCTAGTTCTTACATCTTAAATTAATCCATTTCTATAAATCTATACCTTGCCACGTGGCTTGTGGCTTACCTGCATCTTCACATGCTGCTTGTCATGGCAGCGGCTGGCAGTGACTCCCTCCACCTTCCTGTTCTCTCAATTCTCCTCTCTGTTAGTTAGTCCCACCTATACTTCCTGCCTGGCTACTGGCCAATCAGTGTTTTATTTATTGACCAATCAGAGCAACACGTTTGACATACAGACCATCCCACAGCACACCACTTGGCTAATAGAGTATTTATTTTCTTCAAAGAGATGCCACCTATCCTGTCTCTTGGGTTTTTGCCTGGTTGAATATACCATATGGACTCCTAGATTTTTTTCTAAGAGAAGTATAGAAAGTTCCTGTGCCTCAAATTCCTTGATATATGCCGAGGGTTATCTGAGAATCTACTGATTCTGAGGTGTGCCACCATTATCCACCTCACATCTGCTTGGTGAGCTGTCTAATTGTAGAAGCTCTCCTGGAATTCCTGCCAGTTTACCCAGTTTCTTCTCATTGTCTAAAGTTTGTGTTCCAATGGTCCATTCAGCATCTTAAAGAAGCACACACACTCAGGCCAACTGGACAGAACCCCACAGGTTTAGTGGAAGTTTTAACTTAACCAAGCAATAGCTGTTAAGTTGTCCTGAGCAGGATCCACAGTGAACACAAGCTGTACCTGCCTCCTGCTGCTGTACCACCTTCTCCAGTTCATCTAGGCAAGTTTCTGGGTGTAACCAAAATACATTAGCATATACTGGGTACAGAAATTGGCCTTTAGTCATAGATGGCCTTGGTGGTCCAGGAGGCTGAAGTTGCTCTGGTCCACAGTAGCCTGACACAAACAAGGAATCTGTCTGCCAGTGCTGCTGCCACCAGCACTCTCAGCCTTGGTGACTGCCCTGGTCCAACCCAGTCCCAACCAAACAAGGCAGTGATCAGTGTGGGATTGAGGGTGTGTGTGTCTGTGTATGTCTATGGCTGTGTCATGTGTTCATGTATGTGTACATGTATATAGCTCAGGGCTTTGAGACTGACCCTACTTGGATATGGTTTTGAGAACTTTTCTGTAGGGTCCTACTTCCTGGGCTCCTGAACTTGTAGCTAGATCCAAAAATGCCCGAGCCAAACCTTGGTCACTAGAAGCCAGTGGCATCATGGACCTGCAGTTCCTTGTACAAAGTTGCCACTGAGTGTAACTATTAGGAATTTCCTTGAGCTTCCTAGCTGAGGCTGACCTTGAACTCCTGATTCTCTCATGTACATCTCCTTCATAAGAATTGCTTAGGTTTCTGCCAGACTGTCTCTGTCTCTGTGTGTGTCGGGGGAGGGGGTAATATGATTCTTCTCTGCATTTTCAAACCCCCTTTCCCCCCTAGGTTTGTATTTTCATTCTGAAGATGATAATTTCCCTTTACCATTATACTTTGTACAATGGCCTTGTCAATAGAGTACACCGCATATTTCATGGTCTTTTTTCCTAGTGTATTGTGATTGTTTATTGAAATTCAAAGGTGAGCCAGAATTCTTATTTACTTCAGATATGGTTGCCCTTTCAGAACATACTGTCTTTTGAATGCAGAGTTTCATAAACCCCCAAACTGCAAATTCATCTATTCTTTACAAGTTAATGCTCCACACCTTCTGTGAATAATGCATCTGTCTGCTCTCCATTTGCCCAGCTGTTCTTCCCCTATGGTCCTTCTGGTATGTTGAAGGAGGACAGACACCTTGAAATAACTGTCCAGGCTAGGGTTCATAATCTCATCAGTGTTGGCATTTGGGGCAAAGAGGATCAGGTAACCGTGTTTCAGGGACAAACCATTCATCTTGATTTATGATCTTTTCTTTGTCCTGACACATGATCGTAAAATTATTAAAACAATATCATGAGTTAATGATTACATTAGTAACAAGTGTGTTTAAATGGTAAATATATCCAATTCTATAGTTATTTGACATCATTACCCATAATGTATTCTCATTTTTAGATCTTTGGATAGTCACAACCAAATTGTGCTTTCCACAGAGAAGCATGCAGATTCAGTTAGCTTCAAAAATTCCATACTTTAATTCTTGTACACAGGCATAATTACCTCATGCCTGTATTTTAAGCGATTGAGAGGCTAGGGCAGTATTGTTGCAAGTTCCTGGCCAGTCAGAGCTGCATCGCTTGACCTTGTCTGTTGTGTGAGGAAGGATAATTCAAACCAAAGTATACCACACTACATTTTTCTCCTCTTACAGTAAGGCAGAATCCCAGTCTGTTCTTGCAGACACAGCAAACCAATTAAAATTGATTAAGATGCTTGGGCTAGCTGAAGTGTTTGGAGCGTTGAAGGTTCTGACTGGTGAGTTTGGCTTGGTGATAGCTCTCACTCAGAATGCACAAAGGAACTCTAGAACTGTCCTTCCTACTGTTCTTGCTTTAAGTTTGGATGCTCTATTGAGTTACTGAGCTGTTTTGGCTCAGGGCAAACCAGGTTAGAGTACCCACACGCTACAGTCATTTCCTCCTGAAATGTTGGCACCAGTTGGCAGACATCCCATTGTTTGTAGACAATAGAAGCTCAAAGTTGAACTGGCTCCAGGGAAGCAAGTGCCGGGTTTGTACAGTAACAAGGCTTTAATGCTAGCCAGTTGATGGAGCCTGAGCTTTGCTCAAGTCAGGACAGCTTGTAATAACATGAAGCTTACATTTAAATGCCTGGCTTGATATCAGAAATTTGTGGATCTCTTCTCTTGTCTATAGTACACCCCTTCTTAATTTTTTTCCTCAATGATTCCTTCTCTGCCTCCTCACCCTCTATTTTGTAGGGATGGTGTCAGACAGGGACAGTGTTCTTGTTAATTCGTTGCATCTGTTCAGTCTTGAAGGTCTTTGCTGCTTGCCTGTTGTTTTCCTGCGAGCAGGGAAAGTTGTCTGGATCGTGCTTCTGGGTTTCCAGTAATCCCCATCAGCTCTCAAGAGACAGGGAATAGTCTCAAAATGTGGAGGAACTTCTATCAAACAGGGACTTCTTTGTTTATTACTGTGTTTACCTAGTAACTACTTGCTTCTGGCATCTCTCCTGTTTATTAGGAGTAATTAAGCAAGACAGGGTGAGAGACCAGATTGTTGGCTTTGTCAGCTCTCTTTAAAAGGAATTGATTTTTATCAAATGTGCATCTTTGCCATGTTAGCAAGAGCTTTCAACTTTCAACAAGATCACCCATGTTATATTTGCATAGCGTCTTTCTCTGAAGAACACACAACACACTGTATACTCATGTAAAATACTTGAGCAAGTATTAGAAGGCAGATGAGGCGGGCAGCTGGTTTGTCGGGCACAGATGTTGTGTTAGTAAGCCAGAGTATGTGAGAGTTTTAGATACTCCTTCATAGGTTGCCTTAAGCTTGCCCAGAATTTAATGTGTAGACAGCTCATGGGCAGTGCCATTCATGTTGGACTCCTGGGAGCTTTAAATGTGAATTTCCCCATGGAAATGTAGCTTTCCACTTCTCACATAATTGCTGTAAAAAACATTACTAAAGAAACTTCTCTTGCCTGTGTCTTTTTCACTCCTAGTTGGAAGGAAATCTTTCCCTTTCAAGAATGAAGTGACCTTCAATCAAAATATCAGGCTTAGGATTTACAGATTTTGTTTATTATGGTGTGAAAACACTTGTCCATAGAGCATTTAACTTTCAGAGTAAGTGTATAAAAATCAATATATCAGTCTCTGTTCATTATGTAAAGCTATTTGTATCTGAAGACAATACCATTTCCTAATATGGCTCGCTGTGATGGATGCTTAAAGAAACTAGTCCAATTATTTCTTTTAATTGGGGACAGTTTGTAGTGAACTTCTATACATTGATGCCTTTCTGTCTCATGCTCATAGAATGTGAAGTGTTGTTTTTTTTTTTAAACCTCCCTTTCCCTTTTATCCCTTTCTTTTGAAAATCTTACAAATTAAGACAAAAGATAATTACTTGGAGGAATAAAACTGGCAGGTTCCCACGACACTTAAAATTAATGAGCTGTCAAGCACAAGCTATACCTTGTCCTTGTCTTCGTCTTTTCCCAATCATTCCCTCCCCTTTTCTCTCCATTTAACACACGATGTGACTTTTTGGTTGTGTTTGCCGTTCGGGTATATTGCTCTATAAAATAGCAGGATCATTACAGCAGGATTCATTTGAAAAGCATCTTTTGTTTGCAAATCACAGTTTGTTTCATTCCTCTTTCCTAGGACATCTTATTAAAATACTCCTTAGCAGGCACACTGCTGCAATTTGCAGAGCAGCTGCTTTGTTCAACTGCATTGATGGCGCTGGCCTCCCTCACCACCCGCTGCAGCCAGTATAGCACAGCTCAGCTCTGGTTCCAGGTCTTTGCTTTCCAGCCTTTTCCTGGGAAGGAGGATTAGTAGTTGAAAGTCCTCCAAGTCTATTCCATTGGAACCAGAGGGTTGTGCCTTTCCCCGTCAGATACAGACAGTGCTGGTGAAGGGTCTTCCTTTTTTAGGTCAGGAGGACATGCTATCCACAGCTTAGAACTGGTTGCTGGCATGATTCTTTTGCAAAGGAGTGTTACATTCCTAGTTTAGGCTTTGTGCCATGTACAGTTAACTCATATCTCCAAACTCCTTTTCTCCCTGAATTGTCACTGCAGTAGGAGCTAAGGAATCCTGTCACTCCCTGTTTACAGGAGAATCTGAAGGCTTGGATGTGTGACATGCTAGACAGTTTTGATACTAGGGGCAAATTGAGTAGCATCTGGGGACAAATGGTGGCTGTGTTAAGTTTCATCCAGATCCTGTGGAAGGTATACTGGGGTGGGGGGTGGAGGGTACTTGGTAAATGTGGCCTACTTAATGAACCCCAGTGGTCACAGGTTGTGATGGGTCTTGCTCAGGCCAACTGCCCTCTACCTGCAAGTAAAGATAGGCTAGAGTACACCTGGTCAGGATATGGTGATGCAGTTTCCTGAGATAGTCCCTTTAACTCTTCAGTAGCTGTCTCAGTCTACAAATGAGAAAACCAAGGATCAAGTCGCTTGCCCAGAAATAAATATCAGCCAAGAATTGGACTTCAAATACTACTATTATATGATAAATCGAGAATATCTTTGCTTCACTGTCTTTTTAACTAAAACAAATAGCTATAAAACTAGTGCTTAAAAGCAGGGTATACTGTGAATTGTTTGTCTTAGTAGAAATAAATAAGAAAGCAGTTCAGGGTATTGGAGTTACCTCCTGTGTTGTGAATAAAGGAGCTGTGTTCTTTGCTTTATGAAATTAGTAAACAGTCAAGAGTTGCCTGGATTCATGTACCTTCTTGATTCTTGGTCACATTTAAGTATGACGCCTCATAAGTATGCTCTTCATTTGTTTCAGGCAGGCACCGGCTGCAAATGTGGGAGTGTGATGGGTGGTTTCTGACAGTGCCTAGTTACTTACACTTGGAGGAAATGCAACCATTATAGCTGCTCCATTTCCTTACATCTAGTAGCATCTTGTGTAACAGAGAAGAAATGAGACACCATCTTTATTTCAGTATCTAAAATTTGTTTTAAGTATATAATTGCTGGTCCTGGAAGAACCCTTGAGATTGCTGTTCAGTTAATCCAGATAGAGGAGATGTGCTATGCAAAAGAAGATTTACCTTTAAGCAATTAAATGAGGAAAATGGCTTAGAAGGAAATTCAGAATGTTTTAATTTTGAAAATATTGTGTTCCATGGAGAGCTATTTGTCAGAACATGACTTCAGTTAATAGTGCTGAATTCTGTACCCATAGAAAGAAGATCCAAAGTGAATGTTCTCACAAAGTCAGTACATATGTTGGTGATATTGGACATGTTCATTAGCTTAACTTAAAATTTCATAGATCTGTGTATCTTATCATGTAATACCATGAACATAATGTTTATGTTATGTGAGGAGGGAAAAAAATAGAGGGTTGAGATGAAGCAATCTCCAATATTTGTGGGAGGGAGAGCTTCTTAAACATAAAGGCAAGGAAACTCAACATTGTAAAAGCAAAGTTAGCACATACGTTTTTTAAGGTGGGCATCTGAATTTGAGGTCAGCCTATCAGTGTTATTCTAAAAGAAACAGAAATTGTAGTTGAAAAAGTATCATTGTTATTTCCTAGGTTTACAAGGGGACTGCTTTGTGAAAACCCCCATGTAAACAAAATGTTATTATTAGGAAAAAAGTACACTGGCTGCACCTGACCTACTGACCTTAGGAGCTTAGCATCAATATCCCTTAGTGCTGAAGTGCTGGCAGATTGCTAGGCTGATCATCACTCCCAGCATCACCAGACAAGATTGGATAGTACATCACTAACCTAGGAAAGACCCAAATTAAATATTCAAAGTGCATTTGCTACTGTGAATGCAACTTGCTTTTTATAGTACCATAAAATCAGTTAAGGTAAGTGAAGCCACTAATGTCAGAGACGATGTCATATACGAAGACCAGCTAAAGATAACAAGAAGCCCTGAATGAAATTTAAAGGCACACACATGCTTAGAGACTACACCGTGCAACTGGATGGGTAAGGCATGCAGTTGCTTTTATGACCTCCCAATGAAATGAATAGGGGCGAGCTGAAGTCCTAAGCCAGGCCTATTCACTACTAAATCCAGAGCCAGCAACCGATATTAAAGACTATTAGGATTGTTTCCTGCTTAGAATTACCTGATTTAAGTTATTAGTTATCTATCCTCTTAGTAGTCATTTTGGACATAAAAATATGTAACCTAATATGATTCCAACTATCAGGTAAAATCTTTAGAATCATTAATCTGCTTCCTGCACTCCAAAAGCTAAGAATGTTATGAGCTAGCCCTTGGAATCTAGAGATGTCTTGTCTTTGTTGTAAAATGTAAAACATCATCAGCAATGTGCTGGTAGGACTCTTTTTCTTTAAGACAGGGTCTTACTGTATAGCCCTGGGTAGCTTGGGAGATCACAATGTAGACCAGGCTGATCTTGAACTCAGAGATCTACCTTCCTCTGCCTCACACGTGCTGGAATTGAAAGGTACAACCCCCGCCTCGGACTGTCTTTTGTTTTGTAATTAAGGTCATTGTAACCGATTTGAACCAGTAGAGGGTCTCATGTAGTGTAAAGACTCGATCAGATCAAGGAGCTAAACACACAGAAGCTCTTCCTCCACCAGTCGCTCACACAGCCAAAACACAAGCGCCCCTCCTGCCCACCTGGAGAACCCCATTCTTCATACAGACAGCTGGAGTGGTGACCCTCCAATGCTTGCTGTCACCTGCACAAGAAAGAACACTTTCAATGACTTCTGCCTTCTAGGTTGTCCCTGGAACTGGATGTGTGGACTAGGTTGACCTCAAACTCAGATGCCCACCTGTAGTGGTATTTGCTCTACCCATGACCTTGAGTTTAAGGCCCAAAGGAGGCGGTGCTTCCAGCTGTTGTACATGACCTCTGATAAGGAGTTGGAGAAGGGTCACATGCCCCTTTTCTCCCTCTTCTGCCTGTGAGGTGGATTTACTCCTCGTCAGATCAGAGGACAACTTCTGCTGTCTACTCCATTCTGTAATCATGAATGTACTTCCTAAATTTATATCTTAATAAATCCTGTTACTCACTTAATATACTCAGGTGAATGAATCATAATACCTACCTTCAAAGCGTATGTGCTAACTTTGCTTTTAAAAGGTTGAGTTTTTAATCAGCTTCATTTCCTTTCAGATCCTCTTTGGGTGCTGGCCATTTCTCTGGAGAAGGCTTGACTACTTAAACTATGGATGGTTGGTTGCTCCACTCACTTTCCCTCTTTGCCTTTTCTAGTCTTCAATGGCTCCAACAGGTCAACACGGGAGAAAGAACCTGCTCAAAAACACAAAAGCAAAGAGGCCACTCCAGCGAAGGAGAAGCACATCGACCACAGGGCAGATAGCCGAAGGGAGCCGGCTTCAGTGGCCCAGCCCACAGCCACCCCCTCTGCAGGCTCCTTGGCCAAGGGGCTTCCTGCCAACCACCAACCTCCCCCTCCGCATCGGTCGGCTCAGGACTTACGGAAACAGGTAACCCTCCATGACTTGAGTAGCTTTCTCGTATGCCAGAGAACGCCCAGTTCACCCATCAAAGTGAAATCAGGCAAAAGAAGCTGGAGAAGCAGGACTTGTCACACAAGTGGGACAGGGATAGTTTCCAGATAGGATTTCCCTTTTCCTCCTAGATGCCTTGAACTCACACACTATGATTGATACATAGTAGGATATTGGAGTGGAGACACATAGCATGTATTCTTACTATTCCCTTTATGCGAGTGCTCCACCAGATACAGAGTGTGGGAACTCCCACCATCCTCCTCATTTTCATTTGAGAACCATGAGTTAGGTATTCAACTAAGCCTATAGATGGCACAAGCTTGTCTGGGATAATTGTGGTCTATTTTCTTGTTTGCTTTTGTTTTTAATTTTTGTTATTAGGATTTACATTTAGTACATTTAAGTATTGGTATTTGTATGCTTGTGTGCAGCACAGCTTTCCTGTGGAGGTGAGAGGACAACATTTCGTAATTGGTTCTCTCCATGTGTGTCTGAGGGATTGAGCTCAGGTCATCAGGCTTGGATGCCAGTGCCTTTACCTGTCCAGCCACCTCCCCGGCTCTCTTGTTCTCTGACAGGGCTTGCAGTAGCTGTCCTGAGTAGGCAGGCACACAGCTGAACCACCTAAATAGGATGAGTGTGTTTGGCTGTCAAGGGTCTGTAGTAAGCAGTGTACTGTGTGGTCTGTCTCTCTGTCTCTGTCTCTCCTCCTCCCCCCCCCCCCCCCCAAAAAAAAAAAAAAACTTGCCTTGGGGTAACTCTTAAGATCTGTAGGATAGACCATTGCTGTTACGGAAATTTTCCTGTCACACCTCTGGGAGGCAGGGAGTATGATTATACAGGCAGATCCATTGAGGCACATAGAAGGGGCTGGGCTAGCTGTTCCAAAACAGATAACAAACCATTGGCCCTTCATGCTTCTGACCATGGTAGGGTTGATAAGTCCTAGGGGACCACAGAACATTGATGGCTTCCCTTTCCTAGGAATCTTGGCAGAATTGTAATTTCTCCAGGAGTATGATTTCTAAAGATGGGTTCATAGGGTAGTAAGGGGACAGAAGAGATTTCCTTACTGGCAGTATTCCAGAATGTGGTCTTAGTAACTAGTTCAGAGTTTTTGTCCATGAATGTGAATGAGTATATTCATTTATAGAGGTGCATAGGTTTGTACAAGTAAGAGCACATGCGATCACATAATGCGCATGTACACGCACATGCACAGCATTTTGTCTTGATTTACTTTTCAAGCTTTTAGGTTTTCATTTGAGGTGGTGAAGTCACACATGGTCGCCATTTACGTTTCTATGTTTTATAGAGACCCCATTCTTCTAAGTCAGTGGTTCTCAACCTCTGGGTTGTGACCCCATTTGGGGTCATCTATCAAATATCCTACATATCAGATATCTATGATTCATATCATTTGCAAAATTACAGTTATGAAATAAAAACATTTTATGATTGGGGGCCACCACAACACGAGGAGCCATTGTTCTTGGTCTTTTGAGAGAAGCAAGTAATTTTAGCATGTCAGTGGCTATGGTTTCTGAAACAAAAATGCCATCTTTTCCCAGAGATGGCCACTGAGAGTGATTATGGAATTGCTTTCTGTCAGTAGCTGGGGCTGCCTCCCAAATGCTGGGCCCTGATTTTTCAGTTCCCTAAGGCACCAAGCACAGGGTGGGTCCGCAGCTTTAGTTTGTGTCAGTGTTCACCACCTCCATCCATCCCACTGCTGTTGATTTGACTGGAGCGTAGCTGAGCTGAGTTCCAGATGTTTCTGCTTGTGAAACACCATGAAAAAAGGACTTCGAGACACAGAGACAGACATGGCTGAAGCCTGTCTATTTTAGATTTGAATGTAGGAAATGTGTGTGGGTGGGCTGTGATTTGCAAGGGGTACTGCTGGCAGGCAGCAGCTTTGTTCTGCTTGTTCTAATGGGTCCTGGGCGGACACTGTTCTAAGCGCTCTCCTTGTACTAAGGAGTAATGGTAGATGGTGTCGTCTTTGGGCTTCAAGGCCCTGGATCCTGACATTTACCATACATGAACACGAACTTCACTTTTGCATTTTTCTTGGAATGCGGAGTCTGTACCTCACTCTACTCTAATCTCAGCATAAGCCTCTAGAACTGGCTGAGTTTGTGGTAGATGTTTGGCATCTATTATTCTGAAATAAGGCTTCCATTTAAACACAGTAACAGATGCCAGCTGTTGTGAGATTACCAAATTATTGGGGCTATCAGGAGAGAGATTTTTTTTTTATTTTGAGATAGGGTCTCATTGCATAGCTCAAACTATCCTTGAAAGTGTGACAAGCCTCCTGACTCAGCCCTCTGAATGCTGACATGACCTGGCTCCTTAGAAAGGATTTTGAAACACTAGCTTTCCAAGAGAGTCAGTGAAGTTCCTTGTTGTATGTGGTCAATAGTCTGGGATATGAATTACTGGGCCATATCAAATAAGTCTTACTCTGAGGTTAATCTGTAATGTTGACAAGGAAGTTACAGGTCTTCTTGGGCAGCCACCAGACACTTTTGGAAGGATATATGACATGCTTAGTCACAAGAGGCCTCTTGTGTAAGTGTATAGAGGTGAAATGACCTTGTCCCATAAGATCCATATCGGCCAAAGGATTCAGAACATAAATTTAGGAAAATCAAATTGGGAATAAGCTCTACAGAATGAAATCCTAGTGTTTTAGTTAGGGTTTCTATTGCTGTGAAGAGACACCGTGTTGACGGCAACTCCATTTAACTGGGCTGGCTTACAAGTCATTAGGTTAGTCCATGGCGGGAAGCATGGTGGCAGTCAGGCAGACATGGTGCTGGAGAGGTAGCTGAGAGATCCTGCAGGTAGCAGGAAGAGAGAATGAGTCCCTGAGCCTGGCTTGAAACCTCAAAGCTCATCCTCTGTGACAACACTTCCTCTAACAAGGCCTCAACCTACTCCACACACCTCCAATAACGCCACTTCAAGAGTTTTTGTGGGCAGTTCTCATTCAGCCTGTGTGGGTGCTGTAAGGAGGTTTTGTTTGCCCTGCTTCTCCTGAGGCCGTGTGCACTGTTTTTAGCTTTCTGTTTCCATGTTGTGTTGTTGGGTACATCCGCAGACCCGGGTCTTCCTGCTCCTTCTGTCTGAAGTAGTTCTACAGTTTTAATCACCCCCACTTACATCTGTGCTCCTGGTCAGGCTCCCTCGATCCCTCTAGTGGGGAATAAGTAAGAGTGACAATAATGGCCCTGGTAAACGAGGTCTGTATTTTAATAATCTTGGTCCACCACAGCATTTTTAGGTAGTCATTCCCAAGCATCTATTTTCTGTTCTGCCTTGTAAGTACAAGTCCTTCTTGTTTATTTAAGCACTAGGTGGGGATGGGGTGGGGATTCCTGTTACTAAAAAAAAACTAGACAAGGAGGAATACTTAAAATCCTGGGTTTTTATCTCCTTCAGTTTTTCTTCCTTTTTATATTTCTGGAGATGCTGCAAGTACTAGGTCAGTTAGATATTACTTGATAGCACCTTAGCTGCTTGTTAAATCAGTGGAGAAAAGACCCAAAATAACCCTTATGCAAATACTTTCTGGCTGTCTGTGGTCTCAGGAGATAGAGATGACAGGTGGGTGACTGTGGGCCCAGAAGAAGTCACGGACACCAGAGCTGGGTTAGGGATGGCACTTTATTCCCAGAATCTCCACCAGAACTGAAGTGTAGAAAGCTGTTCTGCTGAAGGTTTTCATTTTTATGTTGTACATTGTAGGAACCAGCAAATTGAGGCACATTCCCTTGCATGGGCACTACCTTAGGATGTGCAGCTGTGACTTGTGGGTTTTCTTGCCACTCATTATTTACATGACGAAGGTAGTCTGTTGACCTGAAAGCCAAGTGTACTGTAGTGATCTGAGGCTGGGAGAGCGTCACTGGTATTGTAGCACCTCATTTCTTTTCCTCCCTCCCTCCCTCCCCTCCCTCCCTCCCTCCCTTTGTTGGTACTGATTAAATGTTGGTTTCTGAACAATGAGCATGTGCTGTAAAGGAGGTGTCATTGTGTTCAGTTGATTGGTTCCAAGCTTTTTCAGTAGAAGGGACCATTTCAACTTGTCATTTTATGTATAACAAGCTTGTGGGATGGCGTGGTTGCTCATTTAGCTTGCCAGCTGTGTTGTGGCCACCACTGGAAAACTTTCGTATGAGGGGACAGGGTTACAGTTGAGGACTCTTGATAGAGTTTACTTCATTCTGTACATTAGAATTCATTGTTCTGGTCAGGGAGACAGATTTTATAGCTTAGTCTTGTCTTGACAGGAAAGCATTGTATTTGAGTGGATTATACTTAAAAAAGCAAGTGAAACAGATTTGCATCAAGATGTATCTTGCCAACACTCTAGTGGTTCATTTTGCTAACATCCCTCAAGAGTGTGGTGTTTTGCCATGGAAGATAGTGATACAGAATTGCAGCACATTGATTGTTTATGTAATCTGGCAAGGAGCCCAGGTGCCTCTAGAAGCCAGAGGACCTTCACCCTTATCTGCTGTGGACCACAAGGAACTTTGGTTTCATGTCACTCCCTCTAATAGGGTTGGGGAAAGGCTGAGTTAAAGGACTTGCAGGGACATTGCACCATCTAGGTCTTCTGCATATGGATTTTTTTTGTGTGTGTCCTTAAGGATTCAATGTGTGGCTGGTGGCTGTGGAAGCTGTATTAATCATTAAAAGTGCTCACACTGATCTAGGGAGTTTTCAGGGTTTACAAGCTAGAGAAACACTAATTCAATGCCAGTATATATCTGGGACTGGACTTTTGACAGAAAGCCTCCCATCTTCAGGAAGAGAGTAGCCTTATTGGATTGCTTGTGTAAGGGTGAACTGGGCCTATTGCTGGGACAGACTGTGTCCCCAGTAATGCAGGGGACATGGAAAGCCCATAGCATGTATTCCTCTACCATCTCCATTGCATATAGCACCATTCCAGAGACCTGCCTTGCCCACTATCTGTACCTAGCTACCTATCTCTTGGTGTCCTTCTTGATGGAGATGTAAATCAACTAAATCTAGCATTTAGCACTTACTAATTGTCTTAATGGTTTTTTTCATTTGGGAGTTTAATCAGTAGGTTCATTTGATAGAACCAAGGTGTACTAAATAGAGGTATTCCCTTACTATTTTCTTCATGTTAGTAGAACCTGAAGTTCTTGTCGAGCTCATCCCTGGTTTTCCTGTGTGTCTGCGCTTGCGCTCCCTCTCTCTCTCTCTCTCTCTCTCTCTCTCTCTCTCTCTCTCTCTCTCTGTGTGTGTGTGGGTGTGTGTTGGTGTGTGGGTGTGAGTGTGGGTGTGGGTGTGGTGTGTATAGGCTAGAGGACAAACCCAAGCTACCTCTCAAGCTGTCCATCTTGTTATCTGAAACAGGGTCTTTCACTGATTCTAGGCTCACTGATTCACCTCTAGGGTGACTGGCCAACAAGACCCAGGGATATGCCTGCCTCTGCCTCCCCTGTACGGGCATTAAAGTGTGTGTTACAATGCTTAGCTATTTTTCATGTATGCTGGAGAATTGAACTCAGTGCTTCATGCTTACGTGGCAGTCGTTTATCAACTGAACCATCTTTCAGCCTTGTATTTTTGCACCTAATTCATTGGTGTCACACTACCTCCCTCTCTTCTAAACTCATAACCAGTTATTCTAGAGCCCCTCTCTTCTCAGTCTTACTTACTTACAGGGTGGGTAGTGGGCTACTGTCCAGAATGTGCTGTTCATGGTTGTGCATACCTTTAATCTCAGCACTCTTGAGGCAATCCTGGTTCCCATAGTGGTTTTCTAGTCCAGTGGTGGCTATACAGTGAGACCAAAATCCCATAATTCAGTTCTGAAGCCTCCCACATTTTGTGCCTCTCTAGAGGGCGTGTGCTGTCTCCCTCCCAAAGCTAGGGGAGCTCCATGACCAAGTATGAGTAGGCTCATAAGCCATGTCACATCAAGGATTTGGGTTTTCTATTGGACCACACAGATAGATAATTTTGGGCATTCATAGAAAACTTCTCTATGTTGCACAACCCCAACAACAACAACAACAAACTTTACCAAGACCTTGTTCAGCAGTTTTTCAGAGTGTGGTCCATAGACAGCAACAAAGCACCCCCAAATATCTGGTTGGAATTCCAAAATCATGGGCCTCATACCCACTGCAGGGGCTTTAGAGATGTTTGCGGGGTAGGGCAGTGATCTATTTGGATAAATCAAGAACCTTTGCTTTCCATTACTGATTTGGATGTCTATCAATTTGTTCTATTTTTTTTTTTTTTTTAATCCCACCAAAAGTTAACCATACTTGTTCCTGGGTTAGCCCTGGCTTATCACCCAGATATCTTGTGGTGAGAGCAGGTTGGTCATGATCCAGCCTCATGGTGGTACTTTAAGCTACCATTGGTGGCCTTGGCCTGACTGCCTCACAAGCAAGCCAGGCTCCCCAGCTCAGCATTCTTATGGGAAGAGGTCTGTGGTTTTTGTGATTGTATTAGTTTTAGGCTCATTTGGAGGTCGTGGCAACAGCTCTAATAGCCTGTGGTCCTTTTAAAGTTCATGTTGTAGATGAAAGGAGACACACATGAGACTAAATGTCATGCCAAACCCACAGCTGTGCTGTTTAGTGTCAAGCCACCTACCCTGTAACTGATGGATCCGGTGCTTCAGTGTTCTTGCAGGCCTCTGGGATATATGCTAGAACCACACTATTCCATTCGGTTTGAACGAGTTGCCCCGTTTGTTTCACAGACTTTTCCTTGGTTTTATTAGCTGGCATATGAACGACCAGTCTAGGATGTCTGCCTCTATTTACCCAGTCAACAGAAACCCAGATGGGGCTTACAAGGGGTGATAAAATAGGGACCACATGTGCAGAAGGGGGTTAGGCTTGTCTGTCCTGCATCTAGTGAGACTGTCCATGTGCGGTAAGTCTCAGGGACAGTAAGAGATGGAAATGAGACGGCAGGTAGCTGCTGAGAGTTTGCAGCCATGCCTATGGGATTGGCTTGTGATTTGGAGCCAAGGCACTTGGTTCCTGCTGTTTTCCTTCCTTAGTGTATGGTTTTTGTTTCCGTTTTTTCCAGTATCATAGTTGGGTTTCATATTTTGTGTGTTGGCTACACAGTTGTGTGAATCACACAAAAGATAGCAAACAGCCGTGTTTGGAACACATACATATACATATGTATATATAACTATTATAAAATTATACACACACACAGACAGACAGACAGACACACACACACACACACACACATATATATATATATATATAAAACTATTTTATATATTTTTAGAAACTATTGCTCACTTTTCTCCAATGAACAGGATCTTGCTATTACGGATTAGGAGAAACTCGGCATAGGTGAGAGTTAGGTCCATGTATAGGGTATTCACTGAGGACCCCAAGGCTTTCTGAGAGTCATGCAAGGAAGTGCTGGCATACAGACACATCACGAATGCAGCAACAGGCCAGTCTGCACAGTCTGGGGTAAGATGATGCTAGGTGTGTTGAGAAGGTCCTCCTCATGCTAGTGTCACAGACTAATCCTTGATGGCTTTTCTACCTTGGTTGTCTGCTGTCCCAACTCTCTTCTGAGCCAAGTCTGTCACCAGCAACTGCAGCAGTCCGTCCTTACTGATGCTGCCTGGGAACTAATTCTTTCTCTTGTCCCTACTTCTGCTGCCTCCGTAGGTGTCTAAGGTAAATGGAGTCACTCGAATGTCATCTCTGGGTGCAGGTACAACCAGTGCCAAAAAGATCCGAGAAGTCAGACCTTCACCATCCAAAACTGTGAAGTACACTGCCACAGTGACCAAGGGGACTGTCACATACACCAAAGCCAAGAGAGAACTGGTCAAGGAAACCAAACCCACCCACCACAAGCCCAGTTCAGCTGTCAACCACACAATCTCAGGGAAAACTGAAAGTAGCAATGCAAAAACCCGCAAACAGGTGCTATCCCTCGGGGGGGCGTCCACGTCCACCGGGCCTGCTGCCAGTGGCCTCAAGGCCAACAGCAGGTTGAACCCAAAGTCATGCACTAAGGAGGTGGGGGGGCGGCAGCTGAGGGAGGGGCTGCGGAATTCCAAGAGGAGACTGGAAGAGGCACAGCAGGTGGACAAGCCGCAGTCACCCCCCAAGAAGATGAAAGGGGCAGCAGGCATTGCCGAAGCCCCTGGCAAAAAGGCCTCAGCGGCTTCAGCAGAGAAGTCTCTGCTGAATGGACACGTGAAGAAAGAAGTGCCCGAGCGAAGTTTGGAAAGGAATCGGCCGAAGCGGACCACGGCTGGTAAGAACATGCCGGGCAAACAAGCACATGGCAAGGCAAAGGGCACCCCCTGTGAAAATCATTCTACCTCGCAACCCGAGTCCTCGCACAAGCCGCATGATCCGCAGGGCAAGCCAGAGAAGGGGATCGGCAAGTCTGGGTGGACAGCGATGGACGAGATCCCTGTCCTCAGGCCCTCCGCCAAGGAATTCCATGACCCTCTCATCTACATTGAGTCAGTACGTGCTCAGGTGGAGAAGTACGGGATGTGTCGTGTGATTCCCCCTCCGGACTGGCGGCCAGAGTGCAAGCTCAACGATGAGATGCGCTTTGTCACGCAGATCCAGCACATCCATAAGCTGGGCCGGCGCTGGGGCCCCAATGTACAGCGGCTAGCCTGCATAAAAAAGCACCTCAGATCTCAGGGCATCACCATGGATGAACTCCCCCTCATAGGTAAGGCATGGTGTTGAGTGGCTCCTCTCTCAGCTTGTCCATGATCCCTAGCATGGGAGTAGGTGGACTTTTCAACTCATTTTCTTGCTCTAGTGGAGCCCCTCTTCCCCTGGTCCTAGATGCTTTCTGTAAGAAGTTTGGAATTGGTGGCCCATAGATCAGGGGGCTTCCTCTTGGTGCTAGATCCTAGGCCCCATGCTGGGCTGTCTTTTACTGCTGGAGTTGAGTAGTGTCCAGGGATGGGCTGAGGATTTCAGGCTGCTGCAACGAAGGGCCACGGACTGGTGGCTTCAAAACCAGACTTGTTTTCTACTTCTGCATGCTGGCAGGGTTGGTTTCTGCTAGTGTCTTTCTGCGGCTTGTAGTGGGCCACCTGCACCTTATGTCTTCTCAGAGTGTTTCCTGTCTCTGTCTGAATATCTCCTAAAGCACACCCGTGAGGAGGTGGTAAGGCCTGCCTGGGTGACCTTATTTTAACAATACCATTACATTGTGGGGCTTCAGGGTTTTGTACTTTAATCCAACTTGGATGGCCTTACAACGCAACCTACAAAAACCTGTAAACTCCGTGCCATTTTTGCATCCCTCTTGTCCTCATCTGTCTCTCTCCCCTAACCCCCTTTTTCTTCAATTTCTTTGGTGAGCAAAATGGACCTTCTCTGGACATAAAGGGACTGTATTCCATTTCTTTGGCGGGGTGGTTTAGTTTGGCTAGCACTGGAGAGGTCACACCAAGAACTGCTGCTGTGGGTGCATGTCTTGGAAAGCTGAATGCCTTTCCTGCAGCAGGGTACGGGGTAGGCATGACTCCTTTTGCCTTCTCCTGTCCCCTCTTGTGACTCCTCCCCCTCTGTTAGTCCTGCTACTCCAGGATGGACTTCTCCAGTGAAGGCCAAGTGACTTGTACTAAGGGGCCAGTCCTTCAAGGAAGGATAACAGTGTTGCCCACTACCCCTCCCTGTTGTCTTCAGCTCTTGTGAAGAAGCAATGCCATGTCTGTGGTTGGGAGGTCTGGAATGGCTCCCCTGAGGTCACCCCAGAGACAAGAGTGTGGATAAGCAGGTAGAGATTTCATAGTTCCTCTCCTCAGGAACTATGCCTGATGAGGATTTCCTGCTGCCAGAGATGGCATGGCAGGCTTTGGATAGTGCTCCTTAGACGTGGGGAGGGGTATATACTCCCTTACCTTCACCCAGGCCCTCAGGTAACCCAGAGGCAAGTGAACCCCAGAGTCCTGCCTTGGTGAGACCTGTGGTAGGTAGGGGCCATTTTAATTCCCTCTCGGTACACAGTGCTTTTGTGTTGTGGCACAGGTGACATGGCAAGTACCATTGCCATGATAGCCCAGACTGTTCTGGGTACGCAGCTGATTTTCCCTCTAACCTGATTGCTTAACTAGTACCATACATAAGCCATGAGTCACTCCATCCTCACTCATGTGTATCTCCTTTGCCATTATATTGAGGCTTCAGATCTAGGGCTTCCATTGGGCAGGACTAGTTAATGTTTAACTAGTTTCTCAAATTCACCACAGTGATTACATGTACCTTTTTGTGACAGTGTCTCCTGAAGACCTTGTCTTCCCAGAGGGCATTTAGTAAGTGAAGCGTTGGTGGTACAGGGTATCTGTTACCCAGTAACCCTTTGGCCATGGAATGAGGGGTGATGGTGCCAGGCAAGAGTCCTATAAGCGACTTTGCAAGCACTGCATGTGCTAACAGGGACTATGATTTTCGAAAGCACCCAAGAAGATAGCAAAGTCCTTGTATGTAGCTTGTGTCCTGGGCCATGTTGGCTGGCAACCCTGGAGGGCTTCATTTCATGTAGGAAGACTTGAGAGGTACAAGACAGAAGCCTACTTTATATGTATGTTACTGTAATTTTGTGAGACCATAATGTACTGCTGACCACCATGCTAGGTCTGCGGACAGTTTCCTTAGGAGCGCTTCTCTCCTTACCTGTGCTCCCAACCAAATCAACCCTGGTGTCCTGTATTGCAGTAAATGCATCCAGGCTGCTGTCTTCTTCCACCTCCTAACAGGACAGTTCCGTGACTCAGTCTCTAGCCAGGTGGACAGAACTCCCCCTTGTTGGGTCACAATAGCCTGCCCTGTCACTGTGTCATCTGGAGCCACGCTTCTTTGAATTTGGATGTCAGTGCAGCCCTGCTTCTGAGATTGAAGGATGGGTTTCTTGGTTTTTATTTTGTTCCACTGCTGTGTTGTTGATAGTTATTCCTCTTTCCAGTGAGGCGGCTTCTCCATTTTCCATCCAGGTGGTTAGAGTGATATGGTCTGCATTTAAATCCATGAGATGAATTTGTTGGCTTTAGTTTTGGTTTGTGTGTTTAGCACAGGCTAGGCAAGTGTTGTACCACTGAGCTACACAGTCCATATTCGATACACATTTACACTCTCATCTTCTTCTGAGATGAGCAGCCTCTGTGCTCTGAGCAACTGTGGTTTCTGTGTTGTGAATGAGAGTTAGGTTATGGGGAAGATGCTCTAAGCTCGCCTTAGCCCTGCCGACCCATCCCTCTCCCCTCTACCTTCTGTGTGGGTCCCATTGCATGCATCCTCCCCTATGCCATGGCTACCTCTTTCTATCCTTCTGTTCAGTTCTTCAGATACCTTTCTTGGTCACCTTCCTAAGGGGGATGGTTCCTCAATTTGCTTTGTCTCCTAGTACTCAGTGACCAATAATGTTCATAGCTGTACACTAGCTACTTATTGCTCTAACCCTGGAGCCTGGTGGGAGCCCCTGGTTGGGGAGGGGTTCCTCCTTTATGTCCTCCTTAACCATTTCCTCTACCCCATCACTGCCCAGGAGGCTGTGAGCTTGACCTGGCCTGCTTTTTCCGGCTGATTAATGAGATGGGCGGCATGCAGCAAGTGACTGACCTCAAAAAATGGAACAAACTAGCAGACATGCTGCGCATTCCTAAAACTGCCCAGGATCGGCTGGCCAAGCTGCAGGAGGCCTACTGCCAGTACCTGCTCTCCTATGACTCCTTGTCCCCTGAGGAGCACCGACGGCTGGAGAAGGAGGTGCTGATGGAGAAGGAGATCCTAGAGAAGCGCAAAGGGCCATTAGAGGGGCACACAGAGAATGACCATCACAAGTTCCACTCCCTGCCTCGCTTTGAGCCCAAAAATGGGCTCATCCATGGTGTTAGACCCAGGAACGGCTTCCGTAGCAAGCTCAAGGAGGTGGGCCAGGCCCCACTCAAGACAGGCCGGCGGCGATTGTTCGCTCAGGAAAAAGAAGTGGTCAAAGAGGAGGAAGAGGACAAAGGTGTCCTCAATGACTTCCACAAGTGCATCTATAAGGTAAGAGGCTCTGTGGGTTGCCCATAACATGCAGGGTGGCTAGGAATAGTGTGTACCTTGCTCTGATGGAGCCAGAGGAGGCTGACTGTTCTGCTGGGGTGAGTGCTAGGATACTGTCTTAGTCTCTTTCAAGTTGCTGTGACTGAATATCACAGAGGAGAAAAAAATAAAGGGAACTTTTTGCAATTGATTCTGGAGGATGGGCTGTTTCTTATTAAGGTGCTAGCATTCGGCAAGTTTCATCATAGTATTTGACAACCTTGTGGAAGCACACAGAGATAGTACCTTTCATGTTCCCATGGTACTGTCGCAGTGGTGATTTTACCATGTACTTTAGAGAGACATACACTCAGATTCTTGGGATAGCTGATACCACCAACAGAATTTTGCCTGGTATACCAATAATAGACATTTGGACCTGCCTAGGGAGGCTGAGCAGTTAAGTAGCCAGTGATTCAGGTTTGAAGCTTGGCATCATAGGATATGGGTGAGTTGTTTGCCTCTCCGGACCTGTCTGGCTCCCCTTAATGCTGTGTGTTGTTTTACTTATGTTTGCATATCTTCCGGGACACAGCAGATGAGCCACATCTGTCGGTTCTGTGCCTCTGGGTCTGGCCTTTCCCCTAAGCACTGCTTTCTTTTCTCAGGGCTGCTCAGGCTGGGTTGTGAGCTCTGAGAATGCTTTCTCTCCCTCCTTACTCTGTGTTCCAAAAGGCCCGCTGACTTCCAGTTCCAGCCCAGTGCTGTCAGGTCTTGGGGTAGAGAGCTGGAACAAAAAAATTAGAACACAAATCTCTCCATTAACAGCACAGAAGAGGTGGGAGAGAGACTGGAAAGTGGAATTACTTCTGATGTCCCAGTATGAATCCCCGCTGAAGAACAGTTTGCAGTGTTTCTTGGCTGCTGCTCCTCAAAATTTGGGGCTCCCCTCTCTTGGCCTGCTTGAGGGGAAGTGGGAAGAGTGAAAGGCACTCGAGGGCCAGCTTGTAGACGCTAAAATGTGAACAAGTTGAATGAAACCTCTGACAGACTTCCCTGTGGTCTCTGTCTGGAATCCCTGAAGGGAAGAACTGTTGGCATAGGTCTTGATTTGGCTTTCTCCTGGTGCATCCACCTCCTAGGAGTGCTGAGTTAGATAGGTTTCTGCTGCACTGACTAGGTCTGTCACCATCTTTACTAGCTGTCTGCCAAGTTCCTGTGGCCATGCCATTTCAGGCTCCAACCTGTCCCGCTGGTTATGCTACCATAAACCATAGGGCGTCATGGACGAGTTTGGCTTGCCCTGGGTCCTACTTCATCCCATTTGGAGGCTCGGCCTGACAAGCAGACCTCAGCTGCTGCCCAGGCTTCCAGCTTAGAGCTGTTCTGGGCTCTAGGCATTTCTATAGGTTTGTCTATAGGTTTGGTCTTCATCTGGTTCTTCAACTCCTTGAGCTGCTACTGAGAACATCTCCCTACAGCCCACTCAGCTGTGCTTCTGAAATTGCTTTTGTGAAAATGGAGAACTAACCTGGGGACTGAATGCTGCTTTGTTTGGTGTGTATCTTAAACGACTGGAAAGCTGTCTTCCCTCATTAATTAAAGCACTCATTAAATCCTGTGACTCCAAAACAGCACCTTCTGAAATGGAGGTGTTCTCCATTCTGTTTAAAGCCAGTACTGTGAGAGTGTGTCAGACCCAAGGAAGTTTTTCTTGTTTTTATAAACCTGCTTCGTCAAAGATATTTTTAGATAGAATTGGAAAAACCTGATGTGCTTGACACCGCTTCTCACCACTGTGGGCACTGATGGCAGCACCAGCATGCCCATCACCCCTGCTTATTGTGCCTGCCATAGGTAGTGCGAAATCAGGTTTTCTGTGCACTTAGTTTATAGGAAGAGAAAGTTGGGAAAGATTTGAAGTTGTGAGGAAAGTCACTTTCTCAGCCTGAGAACTTCATCCAGAGCTCTGTCTTGCTGGAGAGCAAGCCCAAATTCTACGGTCTCCATGTTTACTGCTAGTTAGTGCTCTGGAGGAAGAGTGTGCTGGGATCGCACACTTATGGGGGTGCTGTCATGTGTTGAGAACGCAGTGTGGCCTGTCCCCACAGGCAAGCCATTGGTCTGAGACCTGTGACAGATTTATGACTTGATATAAAGCCAAGGCTTACCTCTGTCTTAAGCTGTGCTCCTTGATGTTTTCTTTGTTTCAGGGAAGATCTGTTTCTCTAACAACTTTTTATCGAACAGCAAGAAACATCATGAACATGTGTTTCAGCAAGGAGCCTGCACCAGCAGAGATCGAGGTAGGTTGGTCAGTTCCATACAACCTCCTGGGACACTAGGAGGGGCCCTCAGGCTTGGTGTAGCATGACAGGGCACACGGACTGGGGTTGTCCTGTGTGTCTGAACAGGAACATCCAGGCATTTTCTTCTCTTGGGCCAAAATTAGTTGATTGAAGACTGGAATTCCATGGCCCCTGCTGGAGGGCTCTGAGGGGCCTGTCTGGGTTCCCATCACTGCTCTAGCTAGAAGTTTTTGTTCCCAGTCAACTGCCTCTTCCTATCCTCCCTGTGTGTTCTGGAGGAGAATGTTTGGAATTCCCTGAAGTCATGGTATGCTTTTCTCCTCTCCCGTTCTTCATGTAATGGGATTGGCAGGTCGCCATTTTTGTGCCATTGCCAGCTCTCTCCTTGGAGTTAGTGCAATGCTGGAGAGACAGTGAGCTCTTGTGTGCCCAATTAGTGGCTGGTAAGTGTGAGGTGCTGGAGGATGGAGCCAGTCGTGTTTGTTTACAGTCCCTGGCCAGAGCCCAAGAGAGACATAGGAACCCAGCAGTGGTTGGTTTGTAAAGGGAGAGAAGCCAGTTCAGATCCCTGGCTCAGAGCAGTTGTAGCTCGGAAGAGAAGAGTGTTGAAGGTGTAGTTTTTCCCGATGGACTCCAGGAAGAAAGTCTCAGGGCTTTGGAAGAAAATTCTGTTTTGCTGATCACACTCTTCCCATCCCAGCCCTGTGACCTGGGGCTTGACATCCACATGTTTAGCTCTGCCTAGGGGCTTGACATCCTCATGTTCAGCTCTGCCTAGGGTGGCCATTACCTTGGACTGGTCTGACACCCATGTGACCGTCAAAGTTGCTTCTTGATGCCTCATGACACTGTGGCAGACATGCCCGATGAGAGGGCTCAGCTTTGACATCTGCAGGAGGTGCTGATGGTTATTACAGTCCATAGCTCATTTTACAGGCTTCTATTCAGGAAATTTTTTTTTTCTCTCAGAAAGACTAGATAGATATTTCCATAGCCATTATTACCTGAATATTTAAAAGCAAAAGTGAAGGTTTGCTGAAACTCAGTTTTCAGTTTGTGCCTGGCTGGTACCTTGGACTCTTGTAAAAACAGCAGGCCTTTTTCTCTCTGCTGGTGGACAGTGACTGGATTTGGAATGAGTCCGTGTGTGTGTGTGTGTGTGTGTGTGTGTGTGTGTGTGTGTGTGTGTGTTTGGGAAATGCATGTAGAGGTACAATTTATATGGTTGTCAGGGATTACCCTGAGTATACTGAGGTCACCAGGTTCTTTGGCCTCTGTGCCTTGTTTGAGCTCAGCAAGGTTCACCACTGCCTGTGCCAGGCTGGGTGTCCTGTGAGCATGTCTGCTTGCTAAATTGTCCTAGGTATGCTGGGGTCACAGAGGGACAGACACTACTGCATCCAATTTTACTTAGGTTTTGGGAATCCAAACTCAGGTCCAAACATTTGAGTGAAAGTTGTTTAAATAAAAACATTTCTGTGAGATTGTCTCTTCACATTATTGTACAACCATCAGTGACAACTGTCCCATATCAAAGTTCAGTTCTCTGAACCCCTTGAAGACTAACTTTTCCCTCTGCGTGGCAGCCTCTGGTGTGCTTTCTCACTCCAGCACTTCCTGCACAAACTGACTGGTTATGTCCCTGAGTGGGGTGTCTCAAGCTTCAGCCACAGTGTGTCAGGGTTTCTAGCCATTAAAGGCAAGAGTGCATAAACCACACTCAGTTACTCCACTCATCCTCACAGTCCGTAGGGGTGGCTTCTGCTAATAGTGTTTGACAGTGCTGTCATGCCAGAGGTCACAAGCCTCCAACCCTCAGATGTGACAGCACCACTGCCTTTGGCGCTGAGGGAGCTGCTCATGGGAATTTTCTCACAGACACCTTGTTCTGTATAGTGTTCCAACTGTCTTGGGCTTCATGTACCACATAGGAAATGACTGACCTTCCTCTTCTCTACAGCAAGAGTACTGGAGGTTAGTGGAAGAGAAGGACTGTCATGTGGCGGTCCACTGCGGAAAGGTGGACACTAATACTCATGGCAGCGGGTTCCCGGTGGGAAAATCAGAACCCTTTTCAAGGTAATGGTCCAGACTCTTGTCCATATTTTGGGGACTAGATAGTGCCCTTCCTCACCAGCTTGTTACAGCCCCCATCTTTCCCTCTGCAGGCATGGATGGAACCTCACCGTCCTCCCCAATAACACAGGGTCCATCCTTCGTCACCTTGGTGCTGTGCCTGGTAAGTATGACCATAAACACTCTGCTGTTCCCACTTTCATAGCAAAAGCAGGGCCAAGCTGGTTCTTAAAAGCACTGGTAGAGAGGCCTGGGATCTTAGGTGCAGAGTACATGTAGTGACATTTTAACATTGGGAGAGAGGGAAAAAGTTTGCATTTGAAGCCTGAGGAAAATGTGGACCCCACTTGGCAAACAAGTCTGGGGAGCCTAGTTTAACTTGGAGTATTAAAAAGGGCTTTTCCAAACTGAATTCTGACTCCTAAAGGCTGTTTTTTGCTAGCAGCCACAATAAATGGGCTAAGAAGTGAAGACTGCTTCTGACTTAGGCACAGGCATCCCATGGAGGTTCTGGTTGCTGTGGATTCTTTCTCAGGCTTCCGAGACTCCCTTCTGCCCAAGCCAGGAACCTTGTATCTCACCCTGCTCACTGTGGACAGAGGTACTTATGTGAGGCCTCTGTAGCCCTGGGGCTTTACACATTCATTATCAGCTCTAAGGGTCAACAAGCTACCCAGCCAAAATGCAACAATAGTGGATTCATTCTGTGTAGCAAGTGAGGAGGGACAGGCACCTTTTTCTTGCTGTGTTATATCTGGGAGAGGCAGAACCCCATTTTTTCCCTGGAGGACACTTTTAATGGCTGTCACTCTGAAGCACGGTTGCTCTAAAATGACATCTCTTCTCTTACTTTGTAGGAGTGACTATTCCCTGGCTAAATATTGGCATGGTCTTTTCTACCTCATGCTGGTCTCGAGACCAAAATCACCTTCCATATATTGACTACTTACACACTGGTGCTGACTGTATTTGGTAAGTACTGACCCACAGTAGCAGGTGCAGCTGCCCTAGGCATCCCAAACAACTGGTGCTGTGAAGGACCTGATCTTGCAGCAGCTGGAAGACATGATGCACTTTTTCCCTAGCCAGGGGCCAGGCTCTCTACTTGTGCCACAAGGGTTGCAATGTGGCAGAAGAGGTTTTCTGTTCTTGGCCTGTTGTGGTGTTCTCTTGTGAATTGCCTCCTTAGCCTGCTGGGACCCCATTATGTGTTGTGGAATTCCCAGAGTTGATTTCATGGCAGCATTCATAGAGTGCCATGGGGAGTTGGTCTGGCTGGACAGCTTCATCTCAGTAGCCTTTTGCAAGAGCTCCAGAGCTAGTCTACTCACACACCAGATGATTGTCAGAACTGTGCCCCATGAACTGGACCTCTGCATAGTGCAGTGTGTTCTCTTCGTTGGTCCTCTGAGCTCTGGTTTCTGTGTTGATAACAGCAGCAGATGGGGATTGACTGCATATAATATGATGTCCCATCTCATACTCTTACAGCTTGCTGGTCTCAGTCATTTCCACTAACTGATAATTGCCCTAATGGGCTGATGAAATATTCTTTATTAAGTAAACGGAATCTTCAACTGATGTCTCCTCTCCTCAGGAGCCCCATGTGAGCAGCTGTCCTAGTGTGGGGTACAGGTTGTTCATGACCTAATGAGCAAGGAGGGGTCTGTGTGTTGTGTGCTCTCCAGTGTCTTGTGGGACCTGCTGGGGTGAGGCTGGTGATATGGAGCCAGATCATAGTGGCCATGAGGCAGAGGGACGATGGCAGCTATGGAATGCTGCACTCTTCCGGACAGTTTTGGTTCTTTGAGAATCTATGGTCAAGGTCCCATTCACTGCAGGTGTTCCTATGGCTAGCACTGTCCTGTGGCATGGTCACGTGAAAATGTGGGTGTCTTAGTTAAGGTTGCTATTGCTGTAATGAAACATCATGACCAAAAGCAAGTTGGGTAGGAAAGGGTTTATTTGGTGCACACCTCCATATCTCCTAAAGTAAAGACAGGAACTCAAGCAGGACAGAAACATGGAGACAGGATCTCATACAGAAGCCGTGGAGGGGAGCTGCTTACTGGCTTGCTCCCATGGCTTGCTCAGCCTGCTTTCTTATAGAACCCAGGGATAGCACTACCCATAATAGGCTGGGTACTCCTCCATCAATCATTAATTAAGAAAATGCCTTACATGCCTGCCTCCAGCTGGCTTCGGAGGCATTTTCTTAACTGAAGTTCCTTCCTTAATAGCTTAGAGGTGTGAGCTATTTAATGTGTTATATCCTTGGGCTCATGAAAGTGGAGCCAGGGGTATGATCAGAGAACTGTAGGGCACATGGTTTTCTTACATGTAATTTATGTTAGAAACTCAGTATTTCAGGCATGAATCAGTAATGGCTTTGAAATGATAGAAACATTTAAGAAAAACGTGGATGGTACCTTCCCTTAGCAATTGAGACTAAGATTTGCCACAGAGATAAAATTGCAAAATAGACAGTTGAGTGTTGGTCAAGCTTGTGGAATTGTGTCTGTGTGGAGCTGAGGGAGCAGGAACTCCTGACAAGTACCACTGATGCCCAACAGGCCTGTCTCTGCTCCCATGTTCTCAGTGGTGGTAAGGGGATCTGATGGCTTCAGCAGCCCCAGGTCCTTTTAACATCCCAGTCTACCATGGGATAGCCATATGCCCAGGCAACAGTCATTCAGACAGCTGACCCTGCCCTGCAGCTCATAAGTAGGCTTCTATTCACTATACTTTTGCTTATAACTTATGTGACCCAGGAGGTCATTGTGGTACAATTGGTACTTTCTTGATGCTGGGCTACTTGAGGCATTGAGATAGTGCCAGGAAAATGTTCAACCTCTGTTATTGCTGTATGGTCTAGATTTGACTAAGTCACCTACATTTACAGTCTTTTCACCCACTTAGGTCTCCATAAGCTGTGATATATATGTCCCTGACCCACAACTCTCCTCAGGGTCACTCTGTGCTCCCATGTAGGCCTATATCCTCCTTCTCTTGTGTGTTTTAGTAAGCACAGTTCCCTCAAGCTGGGTTCTGACACACTGGTGGAGAGAATGAGAGTTCTCCAGGACTCTGTTGACTTTTCTAGTTTCCTAGCTATTGTGGCCTTGGCTGGGGAAATGAGCTGTGTGTGTGTGCACTGGGCTTGGCCCCTTCCCAGGTCTCTTCCTGGCCTGCAGCTCCAGGTCTCCCGTGGTTGCCTTGGCTCAGGGAATCCATGTATCCATGCTGTCTGGTCAGGAGCAGTATCACTAGACCATTCTTTGTAGTGTTAGAGAACTCGCTAAGCTGAGGGGGTTGCAATTGTGTTTTTTTCTGGCTTTGGTTTGAAGACTTTTTGGCTCACTTTGTGGGTCAGATCTGCATAAAGTGAGCCTAATATATAAGGCGGTGCCTGTGGTTTGGCTTTGTGCTGGGCAGAAGCAGCCAGCAGCGATAGAACAAGGCACTGGGCCAGCACCCCAGCTGCCCTGACGCTGGTCAGTGCCGAAAGTGGTCCCACCAAATGTCTCGTGTGTTTCCAATGTCCCAGGTATTGCATTCCTGCTGAGGAGGAGAACAAGCTGGAGGACGTGGTCCACACCCTGTTGCAGGCCAATGGTACCCCAGGGCTGCAGATGCTGGAGAGCAATGTCATGGTAGGTCTGTTGTCCACCTACACAGCAGTGGCTGTGGGTCCTCCAGGGGACAGAAATTTATTTTGTTGTCAGCCCCTGACAGTGCTGGGTGGGGACAGGAAGTGCTCCAAAAGTGTTGTAGGCCTAAGAAGGAGCTGCGTGCTTACCATGGTCCCTGCCCTGCAGAAACCTCTTAGACTACCATTGACTTGTGTTTCATGATTGTTTTATTATTTTTCTGAAGGAGAATTCTAATCTGGTTCTTTGAGCAGCCCCTCCATTGGGGTTCCTGGCAAGTGTCCTTATGCCATGGGACAGAGGGTTTTCCTGGCTGTTCAAGGAGGGGCATGTATCTCAGTTGACATTATCTCCCCAGATCTCCCCAGAGGTGCTGTGTAAAGAGGGGATCAAGGTCCACAGGACTGTACAGCAGAGTGGGCAGTTTGTTGTCTGCTTCCCGGGGTCCTTTGTGTCCAAAGTATGTTGTGGCTACAGCGTCTCAGAAACAGTGCACTTTGCTACCACCCAGTGGACAAGTATGGGCTTCGAGACTGCCAAGGTAAGCAGTGCAGGTGTCCCATAGGCATTGTGTGTAAACCCTGATTCACTGAGTGTGAAGTTCATGTTGGAAAACCTTAGTCTTTGAGATCTTTTCCCTGCATTGTTGGGGGTGGAGATCCTTAAGAGAGGGCTGGAAGTTTTCTCCAGGAAAGAAAGTTTTTGAGGTTTTTATCATAAAGACTTTTGATTTCCATTACTGGCCATCCCACAGTTGTGGGGAGGCCAGACAGATATACACAGGGTAAACCCTGGACCTGCATATATAGAACATCTCTGTCCATTCTGAGATGAGGTGCTGCCTCATGGCTGGCAATGAGGTGCTAAGAATGGAATCTGTTCTCCAGGTAAGCAAAGTGGCTGCACAGCTAATAGCGATAATCCAAGTCCAATTGCCACTTTAGAAATTCACAGGGCCTACCTGCCACTAGGAACCCTGGCTGCTCATCACTCATGGAAATAGAGCCTTTGTAAAGGTGACTCCTCTTTCAGGAGATGAAGCGCCGCCATATAGCTAAGCCATTCTCCATGGAGAAGTTGCTCTACCAGATTGCACAAGCAGAAGCAAAAAAGGAAAATGGTCCCACCCTCAGTACCATCTCAGCCCTTCTGGACGAGCTCAGGTACTGTAGACCCAGGTCCCAAGACTTCAGGGGGTTGCAGGACAGGGCTGAATAAGCAGGTGGCAGTTCCTGAACTGCAGGACCCCTGAGGCGTAGGTGTGAAGCCTTTTTGTTGTGTGCTGTTTCTCCTATTGTCTTCCTGCATTATAGTGGGACTCTGAAGCTCTTGGTGAGCCAATATGAAGAGTGTGATCCCCAAGCTGTCATTCCTCTGTGGTCATTGCTGGACTAGCCTTTCTGTAATTCTTTGCTCTAGGCTCTCTTGGCAGATACAGACATACATACCATAGAGTATACAGGCAGCAATATCACCTGACTATGGTGTGGGGCTGGTTTGTCCCCTTGAGTCGGCTCAGCTTGTGTCCCACTCAGGCCAGTCAGTCACTGAAGGACAGGATGTGTATTGTACATGGTTCTCTGTGTTGAACTCTTACCTCACCTGAATCCTCATGAGGCTTCTCCCTCTCCAGGGCTTCTTATACTGTTGGTGGGAAGCATAGAGATGTGCACCAGCTAGATAAAGTCTTCAAGGGTAGGATCAGCAAATAGGTAAAAATCCTTGGCTTGGAGCAAGAATATCTGTAATCTTAAGCAAAATCCAGTCACCCCATGGCTTTTGAGGCGTATCTGCCCCTTGTCTGAGCCCTTGGCTGGGGCTTTAGGAAGGTTTGCTGGGCTTCTCACACCATGGCCTGTCTGTGTTCTCTTGGAGGGCAAGTCTAGTCCAGAGAGGTCATGGCATGTTCTCTGGAAGGGGAACAGGTGTCCACTGTGGGCACGCAACCTTCTCATGGTCTCTGCCATTTGCCTGAACAGGGATACGGAGCTGCGGCAGCGCAGGCAGCTGTTTGAGGCTGGCCTTCACTCTTCCGCCCGCTATGGCAGCCATGATGGCAACAGCACAGTGGCGGATGGGAAGAAAAAGCCTCGAAAGTGGCTGCAGCTGGAAACGTCAGAGAGGAGGTGCCAGATATGTCAGCATTTGTGCTACCTGTCCATGGTGAGTCTCTCTGCATGGGGAGCTCAGTGCAAACCTATCAGACCTAACATGGGCTCCAACACTAAGCCTTCATCCAGCTCCTCAGCATGGGAGCAGGAATGTGAGTCAGCTGGCCATAGTAAGCTGCCGCGGTGTGTCTGTAGTTCAGAAATCAAGAGGAATGCCGCTGCCCCACCCCCACCCCTCTACTATTTATTCTGCTTATGGCCCCACCCATTGATGGTAGCACCCACATTCAATTAAACCTTTTGGAAAATACCCCCATACATACCCAGAGCTATTTCCTCTGTGATTCTAAATTCTGTCAGAACCACAAAGATTTACCTTGATGGGGTTTTATCAATGCTAATAACTTGCATTGCTCCAAACTGCTTCATTTGATTAGTCCTTGGAGTCTTTGAAAGGGGCAACCTGTTCTTTTTTCTCCTTTTGTTTGCATGGAGACTTCTGAGAAAAAGCCTTAAAAGGCCCAACAAATATTTGCACCCAAGTGTTAGGGTACAACCAACAACGAGCCTAATATTGTTGCTGTTTCTTTTAACACACAGATGATAGGACTTGAGGTCTCATAAAGAATGAGAATACACAGGCCCTTATAGGCTCCAAGTGTCAGTGTCTTTTCATGTGACCTCAGGTAGCAGGGCACATGCCTGGTAGGCAACAGCATGCAGGTCCCCTTGGGTACTGAACTTTAGGAGCCTAGCAAACATAGAAACTCCCCAAGCCTTCTAAGCCAACACCAGATGTTTTGTCCCATCTCTATGATGAGGTGCTCAGGGAGTCTCTAACATATATCTGGAGGGGGCTTGGAAAGCTAAGGGGCTTCTCACTCCCTCCCCTACTTGTTGAAGACCCTGTTGCAGGGTTTCTTATCAGTTTGTACTGTTGTGAGTCACTGACCCCTAGCTTGGGCAGATGTGTGGACAGGCCTCCTAGAACTCAGTTTGTACTCTTTTCTTACAGGTAGTACAGGAGAACGAGAATGTCGTCTTCTGTCTGGAGTGTGCACTGCGCCATGTGGAGAAACAGAAGTCTTGCCGTGGGCTGAAGCTGATGTACCGCTATGATGAGGTCAGTTCTGACTTGGGCAGGGTCTTGGGTGCCACAGAGGCCTCCTTTGCACAGATTACATTAGCTCAGGGCCTAGCCATGCTTGCAGGATGGAGGCTGAAGGCAGCCACTGTGACTTAAGATGGATGTGGCCATTCATATCTAGACTGGACTGGAGAGATGGTAGCTTGAGTCATGCTGGGTCCTCAGTGCCCTCATCCTCTCTCCACATCCTTCCTGTTCACAGTGCCAGATTCTGTGCTTGTTCCATTTAGCAAGTTTGCTTCTTGCACAGGAGGAGATGCCTGACCCCAGAGATAGCCCTTCACCTGCCTTGATACTACATTTTGGGAAGTAACTCACTACCTTCACAATTACTCAAGTTCTCCGCAGAGCATTTTCCTCTGGCTCCCGAGCCTGTTAAATGTGGATCTGAGAAAGCTGCCACCAAGGCCATTTCTGGCACAGCTGTGATTGCCTGGTGGCTGCACTTGGATACTCTTCCCCTGTGGTGGTTCTGCACACAACAGAATGATTGTCTGCCTTCCTGGCCAGGCAACTTCTAAAGCTTTCTCCCACGTTGTCTTTCTGGCTGGGATATTATCCTAAGGGTGACACTGGCCTTGAGCGTGGCATTGCTCTAATGAACCTGTCACCTTTTCACTAACAACCTGCCCTCCCAGCAGCTGCTAAGTAGAGCCTTGCTTCTCTTGAACTTGTGCAGCCACTGGCTATGCCAGCCAGCAGGACATTCAAGTATAAGGCACTGGTTCCCAGGGTCCACACTGCATCTTACTAAGGCAGTGGAGTACTGTGCTTGGCCTAGGTTCTAGCCTTAGAATAAGGGCAGTTGAAGTGGAACCCACATGAGATACCGAATATGAATTTCAGCCTCCCCTGATTCTTGTCTCTACAGCCAGGAGACGTGTGGAAGGAGCTGCCGAGGTGACTTTTGTGGCTGTGGACTATGTGCTGTTGTGGGAAGGGATCATTTGAGCCCCAGGGGATGAGTCCCATATCTGCCTTGCAGACTGACCACTGAGTCAGGTCTGGGGGTGGTGGTAGTCATGCTCCTTGCATGATGTAGACACCTGCCACTGCCCATGGCTGCCCCCTTACCCACCACTGATTCCATGTCCTGTGTTCATAGTGGAATGTTTTAGGTTGGGGGCCATGTGTGATCCATACTGTCTCCACAGCTTCATACACTCTTTTCTCTTGTTTCACCCCTTGCAGCAATGAGCAAGGGGCAGCTGGCCACTGTTCTTAATTTCTGGATTTTTCTGTCTCTCTCCCCTACCCCCAACTATTTGATGCAGGTCCAGGAGATGGCCTGTCTCCTGGATGGAACTCTTTTCAAAAATATAAGTTACATATATGGGGATGCAAGTTTACTAGCTGTCAAAGGCCTTCGATTCCTTGGAGCTGGAGTTAACAAGGCAGCTGTGAGCAGTAGTGGGTGTTGGGAGCCCAGCTCCTCCTGTAAGAGGGAGGTATATATACTCTGAGCAACTGAAAGGTCTCTAGCCCCAGGAAGTTTCCTTAGGTGTCATCCTGAGCTGCTCCCAAGTCTTCTGCATCTCTGAATCCTAAAGCTGTTTAGAAAGCCTGCCAGTGTCTGCTGCCGCAGACTCCCAAGTCCTCATGCTAAGGTAATGTTTGTTGCCTGGGACCCTCTGCTCTACTAACTTCATGCTGTCTCTCTGTCTTCCTGGCAGGAGCAGATCATCAGTTTGGTCAACCAGATATGTGGCAAAGTGTCTGGCAAACACGGCGGCATTGAGAACTGTCTCAACAAACCCACACCAAAAAGAGGCCCCCGCAAGAGAGTGACCTTGGACGTGCCGCCGTCTAGGCTGCCATCCTCCTGAAGATGCCGAACCCATGGTCACTTATATATTTTTTGTAATTACTATATTCTAGTTTGGAGTACTTGCTGTAGGATACAAGCTGTCTTTGCACTAGCTCTAACGAAGAATTTCTTCTGGTTTTAGAGAACTGATTTTGTTTTAGCATTAAACTGTTGACGTTTTTGTACGTAGATATCTAGATATTGCAGTCAGGTTTGGAAGCTGCCGTACACTCACTGTTCAAAACCTTTGAGGGGCTGTATTAATTTGTATTGCCCCCACGGCTGACAAAAGCCTTTTTTTGTTGTTGTTTTTGTTTTGTTTTTTTTGTTTTGTTCGTTTTTGTTTGGTAACTGTTGGAGAATAAAGGCTTTTTAACCCATTTTTGAAGAGGGTGAAGTTTGGAGAAAAAATTTGAAACCCATCAGTCACATGAGCAGATTTTTATAGATTGGGAAAGGGATAGAAGACACACACACACACACACACACACACACACACACACACACACACACAGAAAAGAAACTTGAATGGCTTTACTTCGGCTGTCTTTTCTTCTGTCTTGTGCAAGGGGAGTCTGTAACTTTTGGAACCGGAGCGCCTCGTTTATGTAGCTGGGCGGTTATGGCAGCTGAAGGCCAATGTGAGGTTTGAGTGACTGTTCTCATACCAGCACATCACTATGCATCCGTTCGAGGAAGAGAGAGGACGAAGACAAAGACTGCCTGCCTTGGAGGGTCACTGAGGGAGACCTGTGCCTGATTTCATTAGGAAATCCATTCTGTTATTTTTTGGTGCTGTTGGCTACTTTATCAAAAAATAAATAAATAATAAAAAACACAAAAAAAGTCAGCGAACCCTTCAGATAGCATCCTTGAGGAAAAGGAAACCAGTAGTTGACTGTCAGTGCTTCCTGTTGTCGTCGTCAGTGCGATCTCCTGACATTCCACCTCTGCTTGTCCACTCACATCAGCATTAACTGCGTGGAAACCACACCTAGAGCCACTAAGTCTGCAGTTCTTTTCGAATGTGAAACTACATCTGTGCTCTCTTGTCTATTTTTTCTCTTCATGTTTTAACAAAAAAAGAAAAAAAAAAAAGAATCTTTTGTACATACTCCTGTAATTTTTTTTAAATACTTGAGCCTTTTCTTGGTGGGGGGAGGGGAGGGGTGAGAAAAGATGAAGAAAAGCCTTACATTTCAGTTTCTTCATCGGCTGGATTGGATGCTTACAGGGTTTTTCTTGTAACATTTCTAAGTGCTGCTTACATCACTCAACAACAACAAAACATGGTAATGGAGTAGCTGTTGCCCTTCTCCGGTTGTGTGTACAGTATGTGTGGAATAAAAAAGGGAAACTGTTTTCACAAGCTGTTCTTTGTTTCATAATTGGATCAGTCCGTAGCTACCCATATTGCACTGAGCTTGCCAGTGGTGACTGCCAGGAGCGTCCTAGGATCCACGTTGGTGGTTGTTGTTGCAGAAGACTGAACTGTTTTGGAATATTTAACGATTACATGACAGTGAGTGTTTTCTCATGTGGTTGTCCAGTTTCTATGGCCTTGCTGTGTACTTTCCCTCTTTGACAGTAAACTCGCCTATGGCTTACAGTTTGACATTTAATTTATTAGCGCTGCTCTGCACCCTCCTCGAGAGGGAGGACTTCGTGTGGTTTATTGCCAGTTTTTGTTTACTTTTCAGGTTTGTACTACAAGGTTTAATAATAAAAACGAGTTTTTTGGACATTTCTGTCTGTCTTGTGGAAAGTGAGGGAAGGGATGGGCTTTCTTCTCTGGTCAGTGGGGCAGAGGCTGCAGGTCTTCCTTTTGGCCAGGGAGTGGAGCTACTGAGGCATTTTCATTCGTGTGACTGCTTAGCTACTCATTGTGGCTCTGGGGGGGACTGGGGACCTTTCCTGTGGGAAGCAAGCCAAACGGGGCTCAAGTTTATTTATGCTGAGGTCCAGGTGTTCTCTTGTAGTCACAGCAGGCTTTTGGCCTGAAGATGATTCAGCTGATGGGGTACAAAAGTCAGTTTTTCAGATCCCAACTTGACCTGACATGTTAGCAGAGTTTTTTCCGTTGTTACACCAGGGCGTGAAGCCCACATGGCCAGGTCCAGGTCCTGTCCCCTCCAAGCCCCTCCCTCCTCAGTGGCCCTCCATACCTGGGTTTCTTTAGGAATGCTTGGTCGGATCAGCTGTAAGCACCTGTCCAGGCAGGAGCTTTTTTGTACAACCCCACATACTCACCCACAGCTTAATGTTTAGTCTATAGCTTTATTGTGAGTTCTTCTCTAATGGTTCTCACATACCATTAGCAATTGTGTAAAACCAAAAACCTCTAAAGAACCCGGCTTTGCAGGACGATTCTGCACACAGCAGCTGGCAAAGTCACTTAAGTGTCCTGAGTTGAGTCACTGTCATCACTGACACCTGGGGTGGATTTTCTGTCAGTGTGTAATGTGACCAAGGCAGTGTCCACCTGTACCTCTTCCTCATCAGACTGGATGAGGGGGGCATCGACGGTGTCCAGATCAGTGCCCGCAGAGGGTGAGGCCGGTGGCTGGAGTGCTGATTCTGAGGGATTTGGAATCTGAAGAGTCATTTCATTCTGACAGGGGTTTGATTCAAGCTCTGTTGAGGAAAGTAGAAAAGGCATCTGAGGTATTGCAGTTGGGAACTGCTTTTGAGGACAACTGTCTGAGGCTACACTACAGGACTGCTTTCTTCCCATCACCACTTCCTGGTGGTTCTCCCTGCAGGAGCCACAGGTGAGCAAGCTGGCTGACCCTCTGGTCTGTGCTCACTCAGTTTCTGCGACACTAGAAAAGACCAAGAACTCTTGAAAACCACATCAGATCCTTTAAGCGCTGTGCTTAAAGGGTGAGGGCATGTGCCATGCACAACCTAGACAATGCTACAGTTCCATCAATCCCTGTCCACTGGCGCTGAGATGAATTCAGAATTAGCCTCCAGCAGTTCTCCAATTTTACTAGGACTTAACGACTGTGACTAAATCATTCCAGAGGGCTGAGGAGGTTCCAGGAAGTCAGAGGAATCCGGACCCTCAGTACTGTGGGGCCTATACCGGAGGCCTGAGGGTTGCTCCTCTCCTGTACATGAAAGAAACAAACACTGGCTAGTCAGAAAAGCTGCTCAGGTTTAAGGGTGCAAGCCCACAGTCCTGAAGTCCTTGGTGAGCATGAAACAAGAGTGTCTGTCATAAGTGGTATTCCACACACTCCTGCTTAGGAAGGGCAGAGCTACCACACTCCCAATCCAGTGTCATCTGCCACCTGAGGCCCCTCACTGGAGGCAGTGGAGCTGGACACTTGAAATGCAGACTGTTCACTGTGCTAAGTTTATTTGCCTTATCTACATGTGGAAAAATGGGTCCATGAGAGATGAGTTTAAGAGATTTGACATTGCTCTGGTGGTGACTCTTACCTAAACCAGGGGACAGCACAATATTCTCCTCTCCGCTGGAGTTCAAGAAGACATCCAGAGCCTCCTGGTCAGAGATGTCCATCAGGTCCATCTGTTCCAGCATGTCCACATTCACCTCCATTGATGACATGCTGCCCATGGGCTCTGAGAATAAAAGAAATTACAGCTTTTTTTCCTGTTCATGTAAATGTTGAGTTTCATTATTATTAGGCTAATTACACTATTTTGTCCTAGCTCCTGCAATCACCAAGTGACATTAAATCTGGCCTAAGTCGTCTTTCATTACCTGGCCCCTTGTTTGCAGGTGGTGTTTGAAACAGGGTGCTCCTGCAGCATGCAGGGGTAGGTAGGAAATCTTTCAATGGGCCAATAGGAAGTTGACATTTTCACGGTGGGAGAGTGAGATGAGCAGCTCACCAGCAGTCGGAGACAGGGTCACCAGACCTGAGTGCCTGAAGCAGGATACGTCTCAGAACTGGTGCTAGGTCACCTCCCACCACCAGCAAGAAAGAAATCCTAGGAGTGAGGTGGCCTGGGATAGATGTATTATGAACCTTGGGCTTCACAGAAATGGAGTCCCCTACAAAGTGAGCGGCAGCAAAATGAAAACCTAACAACAGGGAGCTTCAGGAAATCTGTGTCTGAGACACTTCTAAGATGGACCATATAACTACAAGTTCATGACTGAAACTGAAACTTTTGCACAAGATGAGGATGAGAGCCAGGTAAGTAGAAAATAACTAGACGGCCAGGCAGATCTCTTAGTTGGAGGTCAGTCTGGTTCCAGTGAGTTCCAGGCTACCCAGGGCTACATAGTGAGGCCTTGTCTCAGAAGAAAAGATGCCTAAAGAAAGTCCAATTCTCCTGCCCCAAGTGCTGTAAGTCCAGGCATGTACCACCATGCTTAGCTACAAATGAGTGACCTGTGCAAAAGCAAAGATTATGAACAGTGTGGAATGCTATTGTGTTAAAAAAACTAAAGATGTTTTGGCACGCTTTCCATGGAAACCATAAACACAACACTAGAACAGAGTAGCCAATGGTCCCACAGTGTGGGTATGCTCATCTATTCAGTATAAACAAGGACAGTAATGTGCTCAGGGGCCGAATTCCAAAAAGTGGTCAGTTGTGAGTCTTAGAAATGTACTGCAATTCCAATCAAACTTAGACTGAGTTTACTGAAACCAAACATGGTAAGCGGAGTGAGATGGAGTCTAGCTTACACCGGGTGGCTTTGCCTCTATTGACACTGGAAGACTGATGGCTCTCCTGGGTGAGGTAGGAGTTAAACTGCCCTTAGCCACTGCCTATGAAATCCTGTGGAACACCTTTACCCCACTTTGAAGCAGAATCTTGCCAACAACAATTTTTATCCAGGCATAGCCAAATGTCCCTTGCAGTGAAACTACTTTTTAATGAAATGTAACTGTTACAAAATGACAGTGCAATGTCCTAATCTGTAGTTACAGGTTTTAAAACACAAATACAAGGTTGCCAAAGCCAGTCACCTTGAGAAACACTGTTATCAGACAACTGTGAAAGTCAACATCCAGACTCAATAAAAGGAAGACAAGGTAAGAGAAACAACGTATTGCTGCCAAGGCTGATACTTACCTTCCACAGCCTGATGACAGTAAGGCCCTATTGCTGAAGAGACCACTAATGTCACTGAACATTGAGAAATCAGCTGGTGCCCAACTAGAATCTTCAACCCTACTGACTAGCATTCATGGTGCTAGAAGGTACTTTGTATGTGTGGTGGTTTGAATAAGAATAGCCCCCATTGCCTGGCAGTGGTGGTGCATGCCTTTAATCCCAGCACTCGGGAGGCAGAGCCAGGCGGATCTCTGTGAGTTTGAGGCCAGCCTGGTCTACTGAGTGAGATCCAGGGCAGGCACCAAACTACACAGAGAAACCCTGTCTCAAAAAAGAAAAGGATAGCCCCCATATAGCTTATATATTTGAATATTTGCTCCCTAGTTGGTAAAACTGTCTGGAAAGAATTAGGGAGTATGGCCTTGCTGGAGGTTGTGTATCACTGGGGGTTTCAGATTCTCACACCATTTACTCGTGTGTGTGTGTGTGTGTGTGTGTGTGTGTGTGTGTGTGTGTGTGTGAAGCTTGTGGACCAAGATGCTCCATAACCATGCCTGCCTGCATGCTCCCATGCTCTCTGTCATAATAGCCATAGACTCTAACCCTCTGAAACTGTAAGGCCCAAATAAACTTCCGTACGTTGCCTTGGTCATGGCATTTTATCACAGTAATAGAAAAGCATCTAAGACAGCATACTACAGAAGGAGGAAAAATAATTATCAGTATCACCCAACTACAAACCCAGTGACCTGCCTGCAAGATCTACTGGTGCAATAGAGGTACACATGTAATGGAGTAACCGCCCACTTTTGATTGGATATAAGGCCCGTTTCATGTCTGACCTTGCTCAAGTGGACCCACACCTAAAACTAGATAGATCATGGGCCTACCTAAGGGGAAACTGTTTCTATTATTATGCTAAAGGGACACAGCAATAAAAAACTCCCAATGACACACTGCTGTGTCCAGAGATCAGTGCCTTCACTCCAGCTCTCATCAGAGAAGCTGCTTCTTGCAGTAGATGGGTGTTAACACAAATACAACTGACAACCGTACAATGTACATAAAGTGAGAGACTCTGGAGCACTCAGTCCTAGAAGGGATGTCATCAAATTCTCCCCCTCAAGATTCTGGGATCTATGTGGAAGAGGCTGAAAGAGTGTAAGAGCCAGAGGTGGTGGTTGACTTCAAGGAAACAGTGCCTTCCATTCACACATGGACTAATACACATAGGAACTCACAGACTGTGACAGAATGTGTAAGATCTGCACAAGTTTAAAACAGACAAGCACAGAGAAGTGAAAGTGGACGTAAAGTCCCACTACTAACCAAGAAGCTAAGAAGCTATTTATAACTGACATCTTTTGGGAAATGGAAAATCAGTTTTCTCAAGTGTTACTGGGTACATGAACCACACTCCAAGTGTGTGTGTGTATGTGTGTGTGTGTCGTCACCACAGCATGAAGAACTGTATTAAAGGGCCACAGCATTAGGAAGGTTGAGACCCACTGCTCTCCATTATGGCAAATCCCTGGCACCAAGCTCCCACTTTGTCCCACAGGAGCCGCAGCAGGCCACCAAACACAGTGTTCTGAGGAGAAACCTCCTTGCCTTTCTAGATCAGCAGGTTAAATGGGCAGAAAGCAAACTCTTGAGAAAATGTTAAACTCAATCCTGTGCTATCTACCTGAATTTAAGAACGCTAACTCTGTCACCCTGAGCGCATTCTGGGCCAGCAGCCTCTCCTCGTCACTGTCCTTCCTCATTGTGACAGCCTTTCTGCATGCTAAGTGAGGAGGAGCCTGGCTGGGCAAGTGAGAAGAACAGAGAGACCGAGGAAAGAGAGGGTTCCAGGAGGTGATGGCATGCCCAGGACAGGGAAGCCTCAACTTGCCCATCTGTTACATGGGCCGACTGCACAGCACCTACCAGAGGGAACCACGAGCAGCCCTGTCCACCCTAGCTGCACCTCCAGAGGGAAAGTTCCTCAGGAGAGACAAGAAGGAGTCTTCCAGTGTCTCCACTTCCCCCAAGGTGTTTATTTATGAATCTGGACACTATTCCTCACAACACCAACTCAGCTAGGGAAGTTATCAGAGTCCAGGTGGCCCTCCATCCCATGCACTCCCTACCTGCAGATGGAGAAGGGAGTTAGGATTGTGACAGCTCTGTCTGTATTAAACATGCACTGGGAATGTTCCTACCCATTGTTCTCTAAACAGTACAGGCTAGCTATGAAATGGTAGATTTTCTTACTCCGTAGATAATCTAGTAACCTGAGGATGCTTCGGTAATTTCTTTTTTTTTCTTTTTTTTCCTGGCTCAGTCAAGCAATTGCTTAGCATGTATGAGTCCTGGGTAGACCCTGAACACCATAAAATAATAAAATATTTTTCAAATTCTGTATGAGCATAATTTTGTAACAGTTATTTTTTAATTTTTCAACTAGAACCTAGAACTAAAGGAAGAAGCAAAACAATGGTACCTCAGGCATGCCCGTGACCTTCGCTTTAGTTCTGGGGTCTAACCACTGAGGATTACACCCCAGACCCCACTCCACAGGCAGCCTGGAACTGGCCCAGCTCACCTCGCCTGTCTGCGATCTGCAGGTAACCTGTGGACAGGTACTGTTCCATGTCCTGCTGGAAGGCTTCCTCAAAGAACTTCTGCCGCTCCTTCAACTTCAGTTGCTGGGTGTGCTCCATCTCCAGGGCCTTCTGCGTATGCTCTGAATCCAGTTCAGCTGAGGAAGCAGAGTGGTGGTGTGAGAGAGAGCTCCAGAAGCGACTGGAGGGGAGGCGGCAGACTCCGCCACAGAAGGCAGCCCGCCAGCCTCATCTGTGGTCCTCTTTCTACCGAGTACTTGACCCTTGTGCCCTCTCTGCTACAGGACCTCCCACCACACTGCCTGCTCTTCTACAGCACTGACTCCTCAGGTGACCCTCCACTAACGTCACAAGAAGCTTTGGTTCCATCCTGATGTTTCTACTAAATGGTTTGTCTTTTTCTTCCCTAGTGATTATTTGTGTGTCTGTATGCATCCCCGGGAGTTAGACATAGAGGAGTTTGAAGTCACCCGAGGTGGGTGTTGGGAACTGAAATCCCACTCTCTGTAGGAACAGCACCTCTCCAGCCTGTGCTCAGTCTTTTGAAAACACAGGTAAAGACTTGAGTTCCTGGAGGACTATATCCATATTTCATTCTTTTTAATATCTTCTCAAACAGCTCAGTGCCTGGAACATAGGAAACCCTCAACAAATAAAGTAAGAAAACAAATATGGAGCATCATTCAGCCTGAAAAAGAAGGAAATTTGGACATGTGATCCATCATGATGAACCGTGAGACAAACGACTGTGTGACCACACTAAAATAAAGCAACTGGAGTGGTATTGTTACAGACCTGGTAGAATGAAGATTGATGGGGGGGGGCGGGCTATTGAATGGGCACAGAGTTTCAAATTTTAAAAAGTCACGTTATCAGGGTGGGAGAGGCAGTTCAGTGGGTAAGGTGCTTACGTAAGCATGAGGCCTGAGGTTGGCTCCCCAACACCCACATATAAGCTGGGCATGGCGGTGCACTCCTGTAACTCCTGCACTGCCAAGGGTGGAGAAAGGCAGGTCCTAGGATGCAACGCTAGCCAGCCTAGCTAAGGCTGAGGTTCAGTGAGACTCTGTCTCGGGAGTGGGGAAAAAGGGTTAGAGACGGATGATAGTGCCATTTAAAAATTGGTAACGTTTTTCAATGTATTTTACACAGCGGGAAAATTGGCCATGTAGCCAGACTTAAGAAATGGCTCAGCAGTTAAGAGAACATACTCCTCCTCTTCCAGAAGGCCAGAGTTTAATTCCCAGCACCCACAAAGGGCACCTCATAGCTTTCTGTAACTCCAGCTGCAGGGGATCTGGTGCCTTTGGCCTCCATGGGCACTGGTGCTCAGACGCACAGAGACAACATATACATAATTAAAATAATAAATATTCTTTAAGAACCACGTAGCCATCATGGTGCTAAGGAAAGCACCCCCGTTTGGCTTTGCTATTTATCACCCATGTAAGTCAGTGTCCTATCTGAAAATGAATACAGAACGGTTACCCCTATGTTGACACGTCTCTGCAATACCATGAAACACCTTCAGTGTGAAGGTGAGCAGTGTCCACGCAAAAAATGGTGGATGGCCCACAGCAGACAAGCCACCAAGAACCCCAGCTCCTGCCTAAATCTCGCTGCTGGGGGAAGCCAGAGACCACAGCCCAAGTTTTTCCTAACGACAGATGTCTGAGACCACTGGCTATGTCAGGCACTGCTTAGCTGAGCTAGAGGAAAACACTGTTGCATGAACTGAAGACATTAACAAGGTCTTGTTCCATCTGGAATGTCCTGATGCAATTACTGTAAGGATTCTGTCCTTATGACGTCATCAACTGGTGATTGCATCCTAGTCTAAAAGTGGACGTGTACTCCCATGCGCTCTCTCTGTACTTCCCCTCTGCTCTGTCTCTCTGTCTCTCTCTCTCCTCCTAATAAAGCTCTAAAAGGTAACCATGGCTCGTGATTCTTCCGCCACCGCAGTATCTAGCGCCAGCCACTAGCTCTGCTGTTTACCCCTTCAATTATGACTTTAAATTGTATTTATTTATATATGTATTTTTAGGTACGAGTGCATATTTTTTAGGTACAAGTGCTCTGCCTGCATGTATGCCTGCAGGCCAGAAGAGGGCAGCAGATCCTATTACAGATGGTTGCGAGCTATCACGTGGTTGCCGAGAATTGAACTCAGGACCTTTGGAAAAGAAGCCAGTGCTCTTAACTGCTGAGCTATCTCTCCAGCCCCAATTACAACTTTAAACAGAACTAACAGCACACAGCACAATGGCTCTGAGACCTGCCTCTGTCCTCAGGACTGCTCCAATTCCCAGCACCAGCCTCTAGGAATGACAGACCTTAAAACTCTGTAATGGAGTTTATTTTTGATCGCACACCAAATATTATCTCGTAGTTAGAATACGCTGGGTTTTCTTGTACTCTAATCTACACACATGCCAGGAGTACAAACGAATGTTAGCAGACAACAGACAGGAAAGTAGCCTTCCCCAGCTGCACACAGCTGGATGCTGTGCGTGCCCGCACACTCAGTACTACTTGCTTATGTATTCTTCCTGTTTCTAGTCACCTTCCTGCCATGCCTTGTTCACAGAAAACGGGCTCATTACAGATGCAGGGGTTACCTTCCCAAGCTGGGTCCTAGCCCATTAGCAGACGCTGCTGGGTTTCTGTCATAGTCCTCTGGGTGACTGCTGTCACAGCAACTGTGCAGAGTGGTTTGTGCAGCTCTGCTGTCTGCCTATAGCCCATACCTGCATACCTCTGGCTCTCCTGTCGGAGTGCCCTCTGAGTCCTGGGGAAGCCACACGGAAGCACAGCCCTGGAGGTTCTGCACATGGGAGGCAGCAGTGGACCACAGTGAAGACAGTGTGTCCACACCAGGATGCCCATGCTCTGGTAGACAACTCCAGGGTGCACTCGGAACACTCCGAGTCCTTGCTGACCCTGGCTGCCACCACCTCTTCCTCCAACACTGGCTCATCCACTGCCCTGCACACTCCCGCTGTGGTGAAATCCTTGCCATTCCCAGACCCCCCAGGTAGAAATCGGTTGCCAGCTATAACTTGCTTAGCCTCTCCAAGCTGCCATTTTATCCTCTACACAAGTGAGGTGAAAGCACTCATTTCTGAAGGTTTCTGTCTGGGTTCAAGAGTGGCGGATTAACCACCAGCAATGCAATAAACGAGAGCTAATATTTACAGGTACCATGATGTCAATAACAGATTCTCAGAGAGGGAAGGTGGCCAGGCATGGTAGGCATGCCTGTAATCCCAGCACTCGGAAGGTGGAGGTGGAGGGACAGGAATTCCCAGGCGACATGAGACATTCATTCCTTCTTTCCTCCCTACCCTCCCTCCCTTCTGCCCCTCCCTCTCTCCTCCTGTTCCCCCACCCCAGACACACAGACAGACAGATATTACCAAGAACCAGAATCAAGTATAGCACACTAAAATCGTTCTCTCCTTCCTACTCAGGCTTCAGAGTTCGTCACCTTCCAGTGCCCTCAGTTACAACTGCAGAGAGCTGTGTGCTCAAGAAGAGCCTGCAGGAAGAGGACACCTGGTCTTGTTGTGTACTTCCACAGTCAATGTATCTGGGAGATGCCTGCTGCCTGCCAAGTGCATTAGTGTACCTCCACTCTAACACATTAGCATGTTTCACACACTTCAGAGCACAGGTAACCTGGTTTAAAAGAAGCAATTCCAAAACAAGCCATTCAGTCAAAGATCAATTTAGAAATTTGCAAAAGGGACTTAATTTAAGAAGACTGCATTTTAGCCGACTCAAGACTGTCTACAGAGGAGTGAAGGTACCACTTTCTTGACTACTACGAAGACCTAATGTGTCTCAATTACTGGCCCTATGGGTTTTCCTCTTCATTCTTTATGTTTGGAGGATATCCAATCATGTCTCAACCCCTCCAGGGGTAAGGTGAGGACAGTTTGGGTTATGAAACTTAAAATGACTTTTAAAAGAAGAAATTTTTTTACTCAGTACTCAAGTAGTACTGAGTGTGAGGGCACGCACACCTTTAATCCCAGCACTCGGGAGGCAGAGCCAGGTGGATCTTTGTGAGTTCGAGGCCAGCCTGGTCTACAGAGCGAGATCCAGGAAAGGCGCAAAGCTACACAGAGAAACCCTGTCTCGAAAAACCAAAATGAATGAATGAATGAATGAATGAATGAATGAATGAATGAAGAAATCACAATTGCTGAGCTGCCAGGGAGCAAGAGTCACCCTCTGCTGTACTTGGTAAGCCGTGTCCTTGTCCTGTACGGACCCTGATATCATCCACTGAGCTGCGTCAAGAAGCAACACAGATTAGTGTTGAGATGAGAACAGGGAACCTGGAGGAAAAACCAGTTAAAGCACATCCCAGTCTGACCAACAGAGCAAAGTCTGGCTCACAGAACTTCCCGGAGGAAAAGTGACCCCGGCTTGCTTTGAAGTTACCTGCTGTTCTGGGGAAGCAAAGGAAACACTAAGACTTCAACCTGCAACTGTGTCCAACCTTTAGACATCATGACATGTTGTCACCTACAAAATTCAACCCTGACAACCATGCAATCAGATTACTCCTCCCAAAGCTTACAAAGTTCTAAGTAAGTTGTGTGTTAGGTTGCATTCATAGCTACCTGAGGCACACGTGGCCTACCTAGGGGAGGTTGGCCACACCAAACTGGATTTCAAAAAATGGCCCCAAGATCAAAAAAAAAAAAAAAAAAAAAACCTCAGAAAAAGATACAACGGCTTTTCCACCAGAAGTCTGAAGCAGTCACCTGACTCTGTTCCCAAGCCACACTCAGGTCTTAGCTTCTGACACTTTAGCACCATTATCCATTTCAAATGGACAGTTACTCAGAACACAGAAGGAGTCCATTACCATTTCAGATGCCATTATCAATTCATATTTAGGGCACAGGAGGAACAGATGTATGTGAAATTTACAAAAACTAAGGTGCCATGCTCCTTTCTGCCATTCAACACCTTTAACAGACTGTGACAAAGGACACTGAGGATGCTAATAACAGACAACCCCAAAGCTGCTACGGGGACAAGATGGGAACACCAGAATCTAGACTGTAAAAAGAAAAGTAATAAATGCTGAACTAAATATGAGTTGAAAAAATTTTAGTGATTTTTCATTCAAGATAATTAAGACTAAAAATTACTTTTTAAAACTCTGTAATTTACCTACAATTTAATGTCTTCACACTGTGTCAGGAAATACAAATTTCATAAAACTATTAAATACGTGTAACTGGATCACGGATAACTGTGAAACCTGTTACTTTTTACACACAAATACTTCCAACACTGTCTTTTGGATTGAAAAACTCATCAACCAAACAGCAGTCAGATCACAGGACCATTAAAGGTGAGAGCTGCTCACATCTTCATGCTTTGCATTTACATAAGAGTTTCGAAATGCAGTAACAGTATTTTCCACAGTGAACATTTTTTGAACAACAAATAGCACAAATAATAAACGGTGATGTAGCTCCATGGAATAATGTCTGCCCAGCACGATGAGCCCCTAGGTCTGACCTCTAAGCAGCAGGAGAAGCCCAAGGAAGAGGGTAAAGTCCAGATTGTTTTAGCTCTTTGGGATGTACTGAATTCCCCTCTTTCTATTCAGTTGAACTGCATAAAATTGCAACATTCAGCTTTTAAAGCTTTTCATTCTGAAATAATTTCAGATTCATAGCATATTGGCAAAAAAATGTACATACATCTTGAGTGATGTGGACTCTGGCAAAGTCAATGCTGAGCATGCTCGTAGACTGGACTAAGTGTCTAATGCCACAGATAGAAATACGTAGACCTTGGGCCTCTCCCAATGCTTAGGTTTCACATAATTACGGTATGATATCAAAGCCAAGAACCTGACAGCAGAACACACAGAGCAGAGCTTGTTCAGATCCCCACTGTGCATGTACTCGGTGTGTGGGTGTGCGCATCAGCAGCTCTGTGAAGGTGTACCAGCTCACAGCCTGTGTGGCCTCTGTCCAGATACTCACTGCACATCACAAGACTCCTCATGTTGCTCTTCTATAATCTCCCCGCAGCGCTGATCTAGTCTCAAACCTCTAATTCTACTGTCACATAAAAGCCACATCAACACAATCTTATATGGCTTCTTTCACTCAGCCTGCTGCTGTCTTGGGCTCATCTACACTGCTGCATGTGCTGAAAAACATGTTCCTTATATTTCTGGGCATCTCTGTGCACCATTACTGGTGCTTACCGGGGTTCAGGTACCCTCCTCCTCCTTTCCTACAGCACTTCTGTCTATACCAAGTTCCAGCTTTACAGGACGTGTTTTCAGCAGCTGTTGTTCTGAAGGTACTTTATAAAGGCTCCTGGATGTAACGCTGATCTGAGTTACTTCCTGTCACATCTGGGCTTATTAAGCATATTTAACTGTACTAAAACTCTGTTCAGAAACTGAAGACTTTTTAGACTAGAGGACACACGAGACTTTATTCTAGTTTCAACAGTCTCTTCCGTGGTTTTATTATCTAAGGACAGCTGCATTTCCTTCCTTCAACAGCGCCCACAACAAGGCGCTCACTACTTCGCTAGCTCACTCCTAAAGTCTTTCCTACTTCCCTGCCCCTAACACAAGGCATGAATACAAATTACCCTATGAGAGACCTTAAAAAGGATATTCCTTGAACAGGATTACATTACATTCATTTTAAAAATATCAACTTCTGAATCCTGCATTTCAATAGTGTTTAAAATTTTAAATGGTTATCTGGAGAGCCATCTAGAAAACTAAAGTTAATGCTTTTATTTTATTCATTTATCTTTTATGGTGCTGGGAAGGATCCTGGGCACTAACTCATGCCAGGTAAATTCTATCAATAAGCTATACCCCAGCCCAAGTTAACACATTCTCAAACAGAAAGTTAAATAACTTCTTACAGAGCTTTACCCCACTTGGAGAGGGTAAAGTCACAAGAAATACATATCACCAAGTCAACTAACATTTTGTGTGTGTGTGTTATGAAGTTAAATAATTCTTTTAAGAATTCTCAATTCACTTATTTCTATACGACATCATTCATAAATTTAGTTAGTTCAGTACACTTAGGAAGCACATTTGGCCAGGTGGCGGCGGCAGTGGTGGCGCATGCCTTTAATCCCAGCACTTGGGAGGCAGATGCAGGTGGATCTCTGTGAGTTCCCAGCCTGGTCTACAGAGTGAGTTCAAGAATAGTCTCCAGAGCTACACAGAGAAACCCTATCTCGGGTGGGGGTAAGAAGTACATTTGTTACATCCTTTATAACTTGGTTAACAATTTAAAATAATCCTTGTTGCAACACTATAAAATCTAAGGTCATCTAGAAATGTGGGATATTCTTGCAGTCAGTGTTTTGGAGCTTCATCACTATGTCTAGATGATCACAATGATTAAGTATTGAAACATTTTCAGAGCATTCTGAATCATTAAAATGTCTATGGTACTTTCTACTATCTTGAGAAGTATTGTCTTTAGCAGAGTAATATCAATAGTAAAAAGATTTAATTAATTTAAAATTTTCCCAACCTTGATAACTAGGTCTGTTTTTTTATTTAGCTAAACAATCTTTCCTGCTAGAGGTGCATGGCATTTAGGTTAATCTGCTTATGTGTAAGACAGATCATACTTAGGGTTCAAGTTGTTATGTTCTATTTATAAATTATGAATCTAAATAATAATAATTTAAAAAGCCAGGTACATTGTCATATGCCTATAGTCACAAGCACTTGGGGAAGACAGAGGCAGAAAGGAATACAAGGCCAGTCGCAGCTACATAGTGACTATGGGTTATCGTGAACTACATGAGCTCCTATCTTTAAAAAACAAACAAGCCTGGCGGTGGTGGCAGAGGTAGGTGGAACTCTGAGTTCGAGGTCAACCTGGTCTACAGAGTGAGTTTCAGCACAGCCATGGCTACACAGAGAAACCCTGTCTCGAAAAACAAAACCAAAACAAACAAACAAACCCAAAAACCTCCACAACAACAAAGGGCAGAGAAAGGAAAGGGAAAAAGAAAACACTTCTCATTCCTAACATCTGGGAGGAGGAAATGGCAGAGTGATGGTCACTCTTCTGTGGGAGGCCAGCTCCCACCTTTTCAAGGGTTTTTATGAGGAGAGAGGGATAAGAAAATATTAGATAGAAAGACAGCAAAGAGGAGAAAGACAGAAACACAGGATAACGTTCCACTGAAAGCTTTCTGACACCAGTCCTAAAGTTCCAAATATGAAGAAACCCACAATCAAAAACTTTTTGCAGCTCTCCTGAATGCAACAATTCAATTCAAAGAGTCTCTGAAACTTTCATTCTCTGCTCTCGGCTGCACTTTGCAGTCCCTAGCCTTCCCCCTAAGGCAATTCTGCTCCAGGGCAAAAGCTGTTAGCTCCCACAATAGCTGGCTGGTGCAGGTCCTCTCAAAAGAGGCCTTCTTACAGCCAGCAAACAAACTGCACAGCTTTGGCTGCTGGCTTTTACAGCTTTCACAGTCCCAGTCTGTGCTTCCCATAACAGACCTGCCTGACTCTAGGGCTCTCAATGGCCTCAGGCCACACCGGCTCGAGGGGCTGCCCCTGCTGCTAGAGCTATGGCTCTCAAGCAGCAACCCTGGACCCAGCTGCTGCAATCTGCAGCTTCCTCGGGTCCCTACCTGCTCTGCCAGGCTCCCCCACCACTACCTTGCTTGCATGGCCAAATGCAGGGCTCCTGCTCCCAGACCACCCAACCATACACTCCAGACCAGTGCCTGACTTTGCCACCCCCAGCTCCTCCTTCAGGAGTGACTAGAGAACCAGGAATCTGCAGCACCTGCATTTCCCAGGTCTCCCAGGCAACTCCAAGCTGTCAAGATCATGTCTGAAGTTCCATGGGCCCGATGATCCTCACATTAGAAGTATCTGAACCAGCTTTCTTTTGCATATTCAAAAGCACCCATCAGAGACATTTCCACTCATATTGCCTTAGTATCGACTTATCAGCTCAAAAACTACAATCAAGGTGCAGGCTTCAAACCCTTTCAAGTTTAAGAGTGGCACACTCTATTTAGCAATTTACTGAGAAAGAATGTAATGCCAAAAGTGGCATTTTCCCCAGTTACACACATTTTAAACCCATCTTTGTAAGTATCTGTTATACACAACATTGATCACAATGGACACTAAGCTCAACATGCTTCTAGTTTCAAACGTTTCTCATTAAAATGCCCTCATGCCACGGGCTGGAGAGCCCATGCCTCTAAAGGTTCACTGACAGTCAAGGCACAGTGGATCTGAAAGCTCACTGTATTTGCTGGAGATCTCATTATTTCCACATAATACCTTAAAATTGGGAATTTATCACTTCCAATTATACGCTGTGAATGGCTTCTAAATGAATTATCTATATGCTATCAATGGCTGGCTGAGTTCCTTACTCCTCTTTCAAACTACCAGCCCACACATGGGAATGAGAAGGACCCTGTACTTCCCAGGCAGGCTGGTGTGCAGCCTGCAGGGGCAGCAGATGACCCTTAAGTAGTCCTGGATCTATGTGCAAAAAAGCAGCAGCAGTTGCATAGAGTCACAGCAGGGCTAGCTGTGGAACAGTGTGATTATTCCCATGCATGCCCATCCTCAAGTTCCTCCTCTTCCTGGAGGTTTGTCCTAATGGATCTCAAGTAGAATGTCACATTTGGGGACACAGAAAACTGTAACATCTGCACTTTCGGTAAATCAGTTTGCTATGCTTGCTTTCTAGCCTTCTCTGGGATTTACTGCTGTGTAGATGTAGGAGAAACCATGGATACCATTGAAGAAAGGAGGGCAACAATGTAGCCCTGGAGGGGACTTCAGCAGGAGTTTTTGGCTAACCACAAAGGCATCGGTGCCTAGTAGAAAGAGGGACCACAGTGTGAACAAGATGAGTATGGGGTGTCAAAGAATCACTACTCATTTAAACGCTGTTCTAAGACTATCTCACCCTCTGTTTTTTCTCTTTTGACCACTTGTCCATTACAGATGGAAAGTGAAGACTTCTATGAGAACAGCTTAGGAATGGAACTACTAGTCAGGAAAACTGCTTCCCCACGGCACACGGCCAACTACCCGTGGCTCCCTAAGCAAGTGACATGCCAGTGCTGTAACCACACTTCCCACTCTGCTCAGGCTCCACACCAGGCTCCCTACCCTCTCTACTCAAGTACCTGGTGCCTCTTCACTGCCACCACATGCTTGCCTTTCATTCATTCCAAGCATCGGTAACTTCTTCCAGGGCAGATGCTCTTTCCACCTCACTGACGCCTGTCAGAGTTGGTGCTCAGCAAACATCACAATCACAAAATGGGGGCTGCATACTAACTGCCCAGTGTCAGGAGCAGGGGAACACCAGTCACTCAGGTGAGTGGTTAGAGGCCTTCAAGTAGTTAGCCTGATTGCAAATTTGCAGGAGGTAGTCATTGCAGAACAGATGTTTGGAGGCACTGATGCAGAAGGTAAACAGAAAGCAGCTCAAGAAACAGCAGGACAGCTGGCAGGAAGCACCAGTATACTATTACATGGGCTGAGAACAAAGAACATAATCATCAAGGCTAAAGGAAGAGGAAGAAGTGGTTACTGGCTTTCCAGAATAAGCAATGGACAATGGTATCACAGTGGTCCATATAATCAACAGTGTCACAGTGACCCAAATAATCATTGCAGCATCCAGAACAGGCGATGGCCAGTGGTATCATAGGGATCTATATAAGTGATACAGTATATACCCCAAACACCTGTCCATTACCCAGGGCAATGTTAGCTAAGAAACCTGTACCATGTTAGAAATAATCACACAAAAAATTAAGTCAAAACAGAGCGTAGTGGCTCATGTCTATAATCCCGCTCTACTGAGGCTGAGTCAGGATTGCCTTGAGTTTGAAGCTTTCTGCAGCCATATAGTGAGTGCCAGGCCAGCCTGGGATACACTGTAAGACTTTGTGTCAAAAAACAAAAACCAGCTGGGCAATGGTGGCCCATGCCTTTAATCCAGCACTCGGGAGGCAGAGGCAAGTAGATCTCTGTGAGTTCAAGGCCAGCCTGGTCTACAAAGCAAGTTCTAGGATAGCCAGAGCTACACAGAGAGACCCTGTCTTGAAACACCAAACCGAAAACAAAACAACCCCCCCGACACACACACAAAAAAACAAACAAGCACCAAACAACAGAAAAAGTTACTATCAACTGACAAAACACAGCCTCTGAACTACTCCTCAAAATGCCTATTTATAAAATAATGCTTTGAACTTTTACTCGAGGTTGGCAGCAACTGCAAGGAGACAGGCTGGAGTACTACAGCATGTCTACAACGGCACACCGTCTGGAGAGTTATTTGATAAAAGAAAGGGACACGTGGGCAAGAATTTTCTCACACCGAAGACAATTACACAACAGCACTTCACATACAAGCAGCACATTATTGGGGGTTTTCCGGCTGGCTTCCGACTTGCTATGTGGCTGAGGCTAACCGTTAGCTCTTGATCTTCCTGTTTCCCTTTCCCAAGTATCGAGATTATAATCATGCACCACCACTTCTGGCTTCTTTAAGAAACGCGTAACTCGGCCGGGCGGTGGTG